>JAQFYC010003987.1:0-18751 GCA_034694165.1 Tomocerus mixtus | reverse complement strand
CAAAAACTGAAATTTTAGAAACATTACCGTTTTTGCCTAGGCATTACCGGTAATGCCTTATTACCGATTTTGCCGGTTTTACATACATATAAAAGTATTTTTACATTTACTTTTTTACTCGCATCGTGCTTTGAAAGCACTAGAGCCTTTAATTTGCTAGATATCACTAGACAATTCATTCCAAGCAAGGACTGAATGATTTTTTAATGAATTCTGATTTAGGCTTCAATTAATATTTTAACCAGCAATCGTAATTAAATGCATATATGTCAATTTAGGTTGAAGAGGAGATTTTCAGTTGTTTAATTGTTAGTATTATTCTGTAGTTTTTGAAAAAAAGTTGTGAAGAAGGAGTATGAGTATGTACTTGTACCTTAAAATTTTGTAATATTGGTATAGATGTCCTGAAAAACTTTTTGGGTTCAATGTTCAAGCATTAGAACACGTATTGAATGCTGATGTGAAAAATTACACACCAAGGTACCAGGTACCTCTGTAGTGTTTAGCTACATAGTCCTACACTACACTTGTAATCGGAAGAAAAGAAAGTAATGGAAGATGAACTCAAGACAAGTTCTACATTCTGAAATACAGTACTATTATAGAAACTGTGCCGATATTGGTATAGGAATGTAGATTTACATTGCAGGCGTAACAGTAGCTTTAGTAATAGTGAAGAAATATAAAAGAAAGTGTACGTGTGCAGTATTACAGTGTAGTAGTTGGGTAGCCCAAGCCAAGCCAGGCCGATCTTTGTTGGACTGTGTGTGTTGTAGGTTGTAGTTGTATGTATGTGTGTGTAATGTGTAGGTACATAGAATGAGCGTGATTTATAGTCCAGTGACGGAAGTTAACTCCCTTGATAGTCCGTCGTCCATGAAAAGTTTAACATGTCTATTTAGGAAAATATTTTCCGCAGGTACCTACAACTCACCGAGACTTCAATGCAAGTTCTTTGTGCTCTAATGTGAAGTAATGTAACGTAACGTGGATTTTATACGACAAAGCTCACGTGTATTGTACTGTATAGTACTGTATGTGTTGCTTGCTTTGCATTGCATTGTATTCTATTTATTATAGTGCTCTGACCTCCTCTGACTTTCCTTTTACTTCACTTTCCTTGACTATAAATGAATTGGGTTATAGGTCACACCTACAGCTATTTAGATAACAAGACAAGCCCACCACCCTACAATGTACTGTATAGTATGTAGGTATTTATTTATACAGTCTACAGGGATTCTATTCTATATACTCTCTTCGTGTGCGTAGGTAGTCAACATACTATGTATATCTAATGGAATTATATAGAAATCTTATTTGCTTTCCCAAACCGAAGAAAACTAATACATAGTTAATATAGGAATTTACTACGTTACCAAAAAATTATATAGTCTATATAGTGTGTGCATATAAATAGAAAAAAGAAATCTTATAAGCTAAAGCTGTTTATAGCTACATTTCTGTACAACATACTTTTATTAGGCAAATGTGAAAGTTTTATGTTCAGGAAAGAATGAAAGTTTCCTCGGTGCATTACTTTCACCTTTTTTTACTTTTCTCACATTAGCGGTGAAAGCATGACTCAAACTTTCTCTAATCTTATATTTAAACTTATGAAGAAGGATGCAGTTATGAGTCTGAGGGAATTTTCTTTTCGTTGTGTGTCTAACGTTAGTATGTGTTATGGTAGGGAAGTTGTGTTGAGTTGGGCTGAGCTCCTTTTTGGATTACCTCCGTTTACATACTAATCATGTTATGTTAACGTTGCTGACTGATCCTTTACTTTCCTTGGCTTGGTTTGGCAAGGGAAGATCTCAGGAGAAATGTGCCTTTGCCTTGTGAAATATTTTTCTTATTAAAATGTCTACAATGTTATAGTGTTCTGTATATGTACATAGTATATAGTTGTATGTCATTGAGATTTCCTTTGAAAGGAATATGCTTTACTTTATCCTCATCCATATTGATAAGCATATGCATGCATCCATTTAGCTAGGTACTCAGGAATACAAAGAAAACGTCACAACGATCAATTCTGAATAATAACTTAGAAATTCCGTGGAAGAGAAACTATTATAAATAGAGAGCGCTATGGAAAATCCATTAGCCTACTTTCATATATTTATTTCAATCCACGTTATTACACAGTAAGGGGTGTGCTTTCTGGCATGGCATGGCATCGCATCGCAAACCAAACTCTGATCTTTAAAAGGATCGAAACACAATAAACCCAACTAACAATGACAGAGTTAGAATATGACACAGCGAGTCTAACGCTACTTGTACTTGCTACAGAAATACATAGCAATAGCAACTCCCATTACCATTACATTACTTATATTATATTTCCTACATCATCCCACCAAAAATGTGTTTTATATTTATGTATATTCCTATTTCATTTGTATTAGTACTATAAGTAGTGTAGTGGCCCATAGAGTATGAAACTATTTCACAACTTCTTGGAATTGAACTACGTACATTCCTAAAACTGTTATACATGTAGATACGTGTGTGCTATACAAATATAAAAGGAAAGTCAATCCAAAACCAAAACATTATACATAAATGCACTTAGGAAATGTACTAAAACTTTCTCCTCTGACTAACCTATGTGCATAGTATGTAAGTAAAACGATACAAAGGTACATTACATAAATACTTTCACTTTCATCCGACTATGTATGTATGTACAGTACAAGTACAGAATTATGGTTCAGATAGTAATACTAAATAATAAGTTATCTGTTTTGTTCTATTTGTCAAGTCTTGCTCCTTTAACTTTCCAAAGTACAAATAAAATGACGACAATTATCGGCACACAAAACTTGAACAATTCTAATATCAATAAACTCCCTGTATCGTAAATCTCTGATATCTGCTTTAGCACTATACATATACACGTGGGTTAGATACATACAGTAAACTAACGGGCGTAATGCCAGTATCGTAAATCTACAATACAATCTTTGCTTATTTAATACGCTGCCAAATTGAAAATCAGATACAGGACGAAATGTATAGAGATGTACAACGCTAAGCAAATTTCAATTGTTCAAGGACACTAAATTCTTGACAATTTTCGTATACCTACGTACATAGAAACTTTTGATTTATTAAATATAAGTTTTAATGCTGAAATGACTAATAAGTTCTATGTAATTCTTCGCTTAAATAATTAAATATAACAAAACAAGGACTGAACCTGAAACGTATCTAATTTATCCTATTTAGTAAGTTAAATCACACATGTGCACATTTAATAGAAGGCTTTGGAATTTATTCAATTTATTTCATCCACGAAGTTCCTTGAAAACTTAAACCATAATACAAGTTTGTATTTTGTAAGCTTCCACAGACATTTTAAGCCATACTGTACAGAATCAATGCATTTAATTTATAGTAAGTAGATTTAGGTACTTTGAAAAGTGCTGGACATAATACATATTATTTATTTATTTATTTATTTAGTAATATGCTTCTTGAGGGCTTGACATAATACATATAAGTATGCATATAATGCAATGCACCTTTTAGAAATGCAACGAATGAACAAGTTTTGTCTGGAAGAATATTTTGCTAAATTATTAAGCTTATGAATGAATGGATTTACTCTCATTCCCCAGTAACTTGGCTAAAAAGGCTCGACAAAAAAGTCACTGGTACATACTAGGTACATATACATATTACATACTTTATGCCATTCTATTGTTATACACTGCATTTTAGCGAAATAATCCCTGTTAGAAAAATGGTTAAACTTTTCCGCAACTTTTCCCTTTGCCAAAGTAAAGAGGAGTACCTAAAATTGTGGTGAAAGGTCATGTCGGGTTCATTCAATTGTGCGGATACAAAAAATGGTATTTGTGGAGGCGAGGAAGAAAAAGATTTTTTAGCACATCCAATCACGTCCATAAAATTGAATCTGAATAAACTTAATCTAAGAAACCTTTCAGATTGGTAGGTAAACTATCTAATTGATCACTAAGATCTTTTCTTCTCTAACTTTATTTGATAATGAATTTTCAGGTCTTTTCAATTATGTATCTCTTGTAAGGTTCGTCTGTTATAGTATAACTCAAGTAATGAGGAAAAATTACAATTGATAACGATTTGAACTGAAATTGAGATGGTTGAGATGCACATGATTGGACAACTATGTTATTGCTCGACTTGTTCATTTCTCCAGTGGCATAGCACAGTGACTGCATTACTCTCTCCACACAACCATACATTTGTTTGTTTATATGTGTTATAATTTCGTAGGTTCTTACATAAAATGTTTCCACGAGAAATACATACTGCCATATATTTTATTTGGTATTGCCTTGTGGGGAGTTGATAGGATAAAAATTACATCTGAAGACAATTCGATCGGTTGGCTTATTTGTATTATATTCTTGATTGCTTTTCTAATATACTGGATGAGAAGGGCAAAGCACAATTATGTATGTAATCGTACTTAGATGTACTCCGTGATTACATTATACTGCTGTAAATAATGTTACTAAATGCTCTTCTCTCCCATAAAATGTTCTTCAGTATTTAAGATTTGCTGATATGTACATATACATTACATTACACAATATCTGTTGCTATTTATTTACTAGGTACTGTAAACATTACATTAACTCATTTTGCTATCTATTTAAGTATATTCAAATAGATAAGTGCCATATCAAATTCTACTAAATACTTATTTATGGCATGCTGAATGTTGCATTTATTATGTATCTTTAGTAGGACGTTCTTCCTACTAAAGATAAGAAGGACCGTTTTTTTAATTTTGGGCTTCCAATTTGTGTGTTTCGAGTTTGGGTTTTAGATTTTGGGTTTCCAATTTGGGTTCAGATGTCACATGTCGTAGGCACAACACATCATTTATGTCGTGGGCCTATTGCGTCATATAATATAATATTAAGTCACGGCGATGCATGAAGAAATCCGTTGTCTGAAATTCGGAATGATATTTTTGTACCATATCATTGTAATGATATTTGCATTGAATTAGATCGACATAAATACATCAGATTACAATGCTAGAAGTAGATACTTTTCATTTATATTCGTAATGATATGCAAATAAAGCCCTTCTTGTAACATTATCCCTTTGATAACAATATTTCTATTACAGTATTCACATTTGATTGCTCCCAAGACCAAATTGCATTTACAATTACAATCCAAGTAATTTAGGCAAACAAAATGTTTGAATAAGAAAATTGCTACAATTTTAAATGCCTACCGAAATTATTTATTAGGGAAAATTAAAATTATTATATAATCATAATAGGTTGAATTCTCGGTCGAAATAATATAACATAACTATATCTCGAAGTACCTCTATAAACACATTGCAGTTAAGTTAATTAGATACTTCATTATTTATTGACATGCCTGGAATTCATGAAATAAACTTGGACTACTGAAATATTAAGTATATATTCGAATAGCATTGTGCTATATGTATGAGCTGTAATATATTTTCTTGTATAATACAAAACCTAAAGTGTCTCGATTACTAATTATATAATGGACATGGTAAAAGTGGGTATCACATTCCAGATTATGTTTGCGATGACACACTTACTTAGTAGGTGTATAGTTAGTGACACAGTTTCAGTCTCCATTTAATAGCCAAGGTGAATTGAAACGTGATGCAGGCAGGCAGGAAAAAGAAAAGAATTCGCTAAGAGTGTCGTATCTTTTTAGTTTCACTTTTTTCGTTCGTGCCTCACTGCACATTCATCCCCATATCATATAGTACATGCAATCGTAGGTAGTAAGTAGTAAGTATGTGCATAGGTGTATACTACTTACTTTAGTTTTAGTTTGGTTGGTTGTTGGTACACAGTCTGGAATGACATAAACACAAGTCAAAGCTTATTTCCCTGCTCACAACATCTTCGGGTGTGATACACTGAAACAGCGGAAACTTAGATGCGTCTCAACTCAAGCCAATCTAACTTAACTCCACGTAGCAGTTCTTTGAAAGAAAAACTAGAAGGTAAGAGGTAACCCATTTACTGACTGCAAGACGTAGTAACTTTTTATAAAACTATACAGCCAGCTCAAACCGATCAAAATGGCGAGCTACTGTAGTACTGTTACTGCAGGCAGATGCATGCACATTCACATACACATAAAGAAATGTAGGTAAGAAGGTATGTAGTATGTACAAATAGCTAAGAAGTAGTCCCAGGACCAGCACCAAATTTTTAACCTAGTAAACATACTACGTAACACCCTGCATATAATAACATCTGCTCATAACTATATCTCGAAGTACCTCTATAAACTTTGCAAATGGAAAAGTATTACGTACGGAGCACGAGAAAGAGTGTATATACCTACACAATATAGAGTAGGCGAAGTACCTAGTACTTATACTCGGCAATGTGTCCGTGTATGAAACAAACATATAATTTTATATCTTGTGAACAGTTTCACTTTCCTGGCATTCTGACCTTGTTTTCGCAAGTAAGCTAAGTTACATAACTTTTTACACAACGTAGTAGCAGTAGAACAAGTAACAGAAATTTCAATGTCCGCCAGTTCCAATCCAGACACCTATAGCTATGCAATGTAAACAGATATTGCTAAAAGACAAACGAATGATATAATTTAAAGTGATTTGAGATTCTGAGTTATTAAGTAAACAATATTAAGTAATTACGTTAGAAAACTGAATGTACTATTAAGAAATAAAATCGAGCACGCTTAACGTTATTTCAGAATAATGCTACTAGTATAAATCATTAGATTTACTTAATTAGGTCGCAAAATTGTAGGGAGGTTGTAAGCTTAATTTACGTAGTCTTATATGTGTCAGTACTTCTAGTATGTAAACAAATTGTTGATCAGATTTTAAAAATTGTAAACTGAAGAAAGTTTTACCCTTAAACGGATATGGACGAAACTCAAAAACAAAATTCGACGTTTTCTGTTCCTTTACTATTTGTATCCAGAATGCATACATAATTGAACATAATATTATGGGGTTTTTCTACTTATTTTTCTGTTTTGACATTCAACTTACATGACTATATACACAAACACACACTATGGTTTCATATTTAGTTATGGTCACATCCAATTTCATATTATATAACGTATCCTCCTTATAACAGTAGGTATATCAGTATTATATCATTTAGAAAAAACTTGCAAGGAAACAGAATTATCTGTTCCGACAAGTACGTACGTATGCACTTAAGTAGAAAATTCCTTTCCTTCACTAGACAACTACGCATGTAACATTGAACGTAAAATTTCAATTTCTTGTATGTAACTACGCGTCGAATTCTTTTGGGTTAAGTGTTTCTAGTTTCTATATACTACATACTTACTATACATTATATTGTATCTGTATGTACAGTACACCTAAGTAAACTTAGAACATGATATTTGCAATCCAGTGGACGAGTCAGAGTCAGAGTCAGAGCGGGCCAGGCAGCTGATGTGATCTGGTGAGACTTTTCAATGTTTTACTTATCCACTACTTTTCCTTTAAGAGTTTTACTTTAGGTAGGTACTTTAGCTGTAATTTTGTTCTTGAATGGTATTACAACGGACGAGGCATTGCAAACCAGTCAGGCCAGGCAAGGATCCCATCAAATAAGAAAAGTTGAAAGTTGTAAGCGAGAAGGAAGGGTGAAGTGAACTTTAAAGTGGAATGGAATACGGAATACTTTACACAAGCTACGTGGATTTCAATTCACAAAGTTCACGGACTTTCTCCTTTCTGTATTTTACTACGCATGAAGTAAGGCGAGCATACAAAGCGTATCCGTAGCATATCTTTGTACCTAAAATGCGGATTTTGAAAAGCATTCCATCCCTACCTAAGTACTACCTACCTTTGACTTACAAACTCACAATGGTACAGTACACTATTATATTGCTGCATTAAATGCAATTGCAGAATCCATAGTCATTTCTTCACGTTGAATAGTGAATAGAATGGGAAATAGCTTTGAATTTTGAAACTACGTGAAGTGATGCAGACAAGATTAAGTTTGCAGTTTAAATGTATTGACTGGATATTCCTATGCTTGCAGCTTTATATCGAAAATATTATGCTGAAAGTGTGCAGTTATGAAAATAGCGGAGCAGCTAAAAGCAATTGGATTCCCAATGCAGTCGTTAACTTTTCCTTTAACCAGATTTGCACAATATTGTCATTATTGAACTTTAGAAGCGGGAAAAGGGTGGACTGATCTGATCCTGGTCTGAAATCTACTAAAAAATAAAACTCCTGCATTTTTCTGGAGGAATTTTCCCTAAATTTTAGATTTTTATTTCTGCTTACTTAGATTATGATTTTGTGTACATAAGTATAGTATGGGTAGCAATATTTTAATAAGGATATTGGAATCTACTAGTTAATGTTACTCTATAAGTTTTTGATATTTTAACGAGTGGGAAAAGGAATAGCTAAGAAACAAGACAAGACAAGATGTTGAGTGAGTCTCTTATTATCCTTACAAGGCAAGGGGAAGGCTAGGACATGAAATAATGTTAACATAAAGACGCAACTTAAGGGAACCGTGGGGAACTGTCAAGAGTCATCCAATCCTTATTGTAGGCCCATTCCATTTTCTAGCTGGCTCAATTTCTAGTCTACTCTAATAATATCCTGCCTAAGTGAATTCTATGTACTAGTACTTATGTACCTTATGTATCTACTATCTATCTGTAGTACTTTGTTATAGTATTCAATTTCAGTAAGAAAATCCATGGGTATCACTTTAAATCTCAAGATGGCTTCGCTCCTCAAAGTATCTATTGTATATTGCCTAGAGACGTCATTATGTTGTGTGACACACTTCTTAAGTAGAAATTGTAGACGAGATGAGACTCAAGACGAGAACCTATTTTATCCTAACACTTGTGTGGATAACACTCATATTATAAGTAAAAGTTAAGTATGTGATGATATTTTGTACCCTAGATAATCCGAAACGTAATAAATGAGGAAATATTAGCACCATAACTGCGTAAATCAATTTCATTATTATGTATCGCACTCTGCGATGTATTATCTAAAGAGACATGGTCTCTGTCGTTAACGTGTGTGTGTCCTCGCCTGCAGAGTTTCAACATTTTTCAATTGTGTTTCCAGAATTCGATAGAGGAGGTTCCAATACTTGATTTTGGGTTTTAGAGTTGGGTTAGGTTGTGTGTGTTATAATATGTCGTTTGTCTATTGTCTATTACGTCATATTTTATGTTGTAGCCACAAAAACACAAATTTTTTCTATGGCGATAAATAGGGACATCCGTTAACACAGTTTATAATATACATACTACTAGCATACATAGATATTAATATGTGCCTTTACTTAAAGTAGATTGATGTGACGTGTGTATATTAATATTACAGTAAACCAATATAATTTTCTACGTAAATTGAATATTAAGTAGTACATACTAGTACCCACTATGAATACTATACTTCATAATGCTAAGCACTCATTAACATCCAGAATACAGAAAACCACAAACTATCTCATCAAGCACTGTGCTAACTGTACTCAAATATAACTTTGTCGCTTACATAACTATATCCCTAGTTTTTAATTTAATCTTTAAGTTAGTCTTTAGTCTCCTTACTCATGTAAGTTTGGACCTGAGTGACCATACCACCTTTTCACTCGAGTAGAGGTCTGTTGATGAAATAAATAAATAAATAAATAAATAAATAAATAAATATATTAAAGATTATCTGATGATTTCAACTCTTGGGACGCAATATAATTTTGTCAGGGGCTTGCTAAGCACATGCCGTAAGGTAGCACGCAGATATGAATAGTTTGTCAACTTTCTTTATTGCTTGTTACAATATGTCTATTAGATAAAAAGTAACTAAAAATATTTTGCACTAGATTAATATTATCATACTATCTGTACTATTTGAGGCGACTAAATGAACCTACCTTACAGCTTCCTATCCTAACATATTTATAAAAATAAATAGGCGAATTTCATATTTCGATATTGACAGCCAGTAATACGACGTATATAATATACCGAATAAATCTACTTACAGTAATACTATTTACACTCGGGACCAAGAAAACCTTACGAATTTTTTAAGATCCATCTCCTAGATATTTGGCTTGAGAAGATCTTAAGGCTAAATTGCTAAATTTTGAGATTATGAGTAAGTGACGATCAATTTTGAGTATATACATTGCTTCCAGTGCTAAATACTTACTTTATTTATTAGAAAATGTTATGGGTAAATAGATATTTAGTAGTCTTAAGCTCTAATAGTGAATAAAATAATCGAAAAAGTCAAAGATACTTTTCATATTAAATGCTATTTCCATGTGTAACAGTGAATTCATAAAATTGAAGCCATTTTCTATGTTAACAGATTTATAGATTTTATTATTCATTAACAAATACAGGTCGAAGCTCCAAATGATTGTCATGTTTTATTCGTAAATGTATATTCCTTCCTTACCAGTTTAAGCTTTAAATCCTATCTTATACTAATCGGAGCGTATATAAATATAATTCTTGACTTACAAAGTAAATTTAATCGTAAAATGGTTATGAATGGATAAATTTACACGTGCTATTTAACAATCAAAGGATTTCTGCTAATGTGAAAAACATTGCCACTGTTTTAGTATCTCTGCGTTGAAAGCACACTTTGTCTTCCCTGAAGACAAAGTACACTTGTTTGAAAACTGAGAAAGTGGCAGTGGCAGACGCTACAGCTACGCATAATTTATTGATATCGCTGTGTGAATAAGTTTAACAGATAATCTTCTGGTTAGTTTAGTTACATACTACAACTGGGTAGGAGTAAGTATTTATTTAGTGAAAACATTTATTATAGAAGCCAATTCTTAAGAAGGGAAGAGGCTTTGGATTCGTTGATGCTTGAAGTGGAATGATTAAGAATCTGTAATGTTTAAAAGCAACAAACTAACTAAATAGCTCTAAGCTTTTGTTCACAAACATAGGAAAGCAACTAAGGGCAAGCAGGCAGACAGCGTGATGGAATCTGGGGAAAATCATTCAAAATGATCGATCCACCGCACCAGACCAGAGCACATCACATCACTTTAATACTATTCAGCTTCAGATCCCTATATACTACTTATGTACAGATACAAGAAAAGACAAGGCAAGACAACATTCTGCAAAGGATTGCGAATTCACTAAAGTGAATCTAGGATATTGTTTTGAAGTGAAAATACAAATAGCGAGGAATCCATGATGATGAGAAGGATGAGAAGAATGCCTGCTTTTGGCTTCCTTTCCCTCTGCTGCTCCTCTAAGTGTTTGCTGTTTTTGGCAAGTTGTGGTTTGCTTAAGATTGACAAGACAAGAGCTTTTGAAACTCAAGGCGAGGCTTGTCTACTTAACTCTCTTTCCAATCTCAAGCGCTAAGCCCTTAATCCTCTTAAATAACAAAGAATGGACGAATAAATGCTTACAGAGACTGCATTTATACTTCCGTCTCCGACTCAAGAGATTAATTTCTGGAATTTTAATTTTTTAATTTTTAGTGCCCTACTTTAGTGCTGCTAGAATATATTATTATTGTTTTTTATATAAAGTAATGTAATAGATGTGTTCAACTTCTTGGAGGCTCAATTTTTGAAATTACATTTTATGCATTTTATGAAATTTTTCGCAATCAAAGGTTACTACAATCACACCAATTGTTCAATTGCTTCAGTTTACATCTAAACAACGGTTTAACATCCTTTTGACCTTTACAAGTCCAAAATATTTATATGCATTAAATAGTATGTGCAGATATTTCGTTCACCTGCGATTTATTTTGTAATATTAAAACTTCTTTTTTTGCTTTATAAAACTTACGAAAACACAGAGGGGTTTGTGCAGCACTGATAAAAATTCTTTGGACATCGAGCATTGACCTGCCGACTATTTAAAGAATGTTAGCTCATGTCTCTTATTTAATTTTTGCTTTGTATGTATTTCTAAACCTGGAATACCCATAAATACAGCAATAACATTAGAAAGATAATGAAATGGAAGTAGACGTACATACCTGTATAAATGTATAATAAAATAAGTAAGATTAGCATAAAAGGGAAATGAAATTAGCGACTCTGGCTGAGATGCCTACATCCTTCGTACAATTTGTGGGCTATCTTTAGATTTACGTTTACGTTTTCTAGCTAAACGAAAGTTTCAATGTGTTTGATTGGATTAGAAGAGATGGCGATAGCACAGTAATAGATCCAACCAAGTCAAATAAAGATAAAAGCAAAGAATTCTCCAGTAAAAATTAAACTAATGTTTCTAATTCTATTTCCCGTCCTGTAGACTGTAGGTACATCAGGTGGGTAGAAGTAAACTGTAACTACAGTTGTTCAATGCTCAACTCACCTCACTTCGTCTGTTCAGCTTTACTGTCACGTTACATCACAGAACTTCGTTTATTGTACATATTGCAATGTACTATGAAAGAAAAGGAGAGGAATGCAGGTATGTTTAGGTAGTATATAGGTATTAGAGACATGGGAATTCGGAATAATGCTATTTCCTTTTACTTTGAGTTGAGTAGAAATATTAAGAGAAAGTGCGAGAGCTTTCTCTTTACGATCTAATCAGATTAGCTTTTACTTGTGGAGTTGAAGAGCGGCTGACTTGACGTGCCGTTTCAAACTAATCGTAAGAAAGTCACGACAGTAGGCGAAAAGAGTCTTTATTATAAAAGGAGCTACTAACAGTAAGCTAAAGAGCTGAGGATTCGTACTGTTGGACTTGGGCTCCTCGGTGTTATTAAGGACGGAGATGAACCGCAAGTCAAGTTAAGAAAGTCAACAGAAGAAACTTGCTAATTTCTAATTTACCCATCTCCCAATTTCCATCACATCACATCCATCGGATGTCCTGGCTTGGTTCGGCTGGCTTTGTATGGGTCTCTCACTAAAGACTACCAGATTTCAAACGAAAAAAATGTGGACGCATTTACATAAACATGATTAGGCTTGCGTACTGCAATAATATTTCTGAAATCTTTGTTAAGGGTTAAAAATGACAAAATGCCAATTATTAATTAAAATTGTATTAATTTAATTCGTTTGAACTATAAAATGCAGATCGTTCCTCTTCGTAAGCCTAAATTCCTTTGGGCAAATTAAAAATGCAGATTATGTATCTGTTGATCAATTTTCTAATGTTCATTATTTGAAATGTGACTAAATTTTGAAGGAGAAAGTGAATGTAATTAACAGCTACAATATTGGGATGGTGCTGCTGCTCCATTACTCCCATTCCCAGTCACTGCATTGTACCAAACGCTTATTGTATGCATTATAATGTATGTTACATACATAATATCTGAATATTCCTACCTACGGAATATTTGCATCCGGATATTTCTGCTGAATATTCTTATATAAGGAATTTATAGCTTGAGTATTTCACCCATACTGTGTGTTAGAAAAATATTGGATCTGTTATTTTATTCATACCGTGAATACTTTTTTATACATAGTTACGCTATTATAAATTTCGACAGTACTAATAAATGGTAATAATAATGGATACTGGTACCAGTTGAACAACTTCAGCTCACTAGTTCATTATACTTCATACTTCATGCTAAATAATTGTATTTACTACTAATTCTAACAGAAATATTCCACAGATATGAATATCTGGGTAGGAGTAGTCCACCAACCGATCTGGTAGCCTTGCCTATCAAATAAAATCTTCGAATGTATGTTATGTAAGAGAACAGAGTCTCAATCTCAATGTGTCATTTGCGGAGTGAAGCCAAAGAATCCAAAGTCAAAACTCCCTTCCTGTCCTGTTCTTCCCTCTAGCTCTGTCTCTGCCTGCAGTGTAGTGTAAGTAGTATAATAGTAAACGCATGCAATTGTATACTTATCTCTCTTATATAGTAACTTCCCTGCTTTCTCTGACTACATAAGGCAAGTATACATACAATAAGAGTGAAACTCTTTTATTTTTTTACTTTCTTTTAATCCTTATTTCTCATGTCGGGAAATCGAGTGAGACGAACTCATCTCTCCATCCAGAATCCAGTACGTCTCT
Organism: Tomocerus mixtus; assembly: GCA_034694165.1. Taxonomy (NCBI): domain Eukaryota; kingdom Metazoa; phylum Arthropoda; class Collembola; order Entomobryomorpha; family Tomoceridae; genus Tomocerus; species Tomocerus mixtus. Next base: position 4,690 of record JAQFYC010003987.1, on the reverse strand, counting down.
CTGTCTGTCTTGTCTGTCTGTCTACTTTCTACTTGCCCTAGTCTACTCACTCACTTATACGGAATTTTCTTTTCTTCTTTCTCTCTTCAGCCCTGTCCTCTCAAAAGTCATCATCTCTTTCTCCTTTCTTTCCCTTTCTTTCAATTGCGGATTTCTATTCTTTTTCATACAATGCACATCCTAGCTCCAACCTACTATTCTTTTATCTGGCAATGCCACTCTTTTTTCAGATACTTTTTTCTCACTCACTCGCAAGGTTCCTTTATTCGGATACGAGTACGAGTACAGTACTTATTTATATAGCATCTTAAACCTAACCCTTTTACTTACTTATACATACTGTAACTGTACCAGTTTCTGTAGTAAATCTTATACAGTGCAGTGTCCTATGTACTATATTATTAAGAATCTTTCTGTCTATACGTAGTAGTTCATCCTTGAAGGTAAATTATAGTATTCCTCACATTTTCTATGTATTTTAGTACCGAAAAGTTGATATATATAATATTACAATGCGTTTAAGTGTATTTGGGTGTACTATGTGCAAGAATATTATTTTTGTGCACAGTACGTCACTTACCTACTTGTACAATGTTGGTTCTAGATAGAATAGTTTATATGTAGTATGGTGAATTTCGTTGGCTTACTTATCATATAAAAGCAAGCAAACCATCTGCCAAAGTATAAAGCGTTAGTATAATTTCCTTTTCTGGCTCCTTAACTCCCACAATCTCTTTCCTCTCCATTTCTCTCCCTTATCAGTGACAATGTTCACCAAAATGTTCAATCTTCTTTCAGAAATTTGTCGGCAGCGTATTTAGCACTTGAAGTGGAGCCATTGCAGTTTAGTCAACCTTGAACATTTCTACTTTAACTATGAACACAGAGTGAGAGAGAGGATCTTTAATGTTTTCCCATTATATGTACCTTGTACGTTGTACCATACCTTTAGTTTATAAGCAGTATTATTACCTTATTATCTAATGTCACATTTAGGTAGGTATTTGCATTGAAAATTATAAGTACCTATAGACATTATGAGAGAGAATGCTGGAAATGACAGCGAAAATTACCAGTAATATAAGTAGGCACCTAGTCATTAAGTTTGACATAAATTAAGCGAAAAATTAAACTGCAGTGCACGCTATGCAACTCATTTCGGTATTGATCAACTATGGAAGGATGGTGAAATGATACCCTTGCATTTTGCAGGTAATGTAATGTTCGTGCTCTAGAATCTGAAGTAGATTACGCTCCTAATATAATGACTTTAGGAATGCATACGCTGCGCTGTGTTAGAAATTGGATATTACTTATGATTACTTTAATGGGATCCATATTTTGGAAACATTTCACATTTCATTCATTGAACACTTACAATTAGGATTATGATACTAATTGCAGCTAATTCAGTAAACTGCGTGTATGGGATAATTATATGTGCCTAACATTTATACATAACTTTTGGCAATTTGCAGAATAAATTACCATAACGGATCTGTTAATTATATAATTTAAATTAAATTAATAGAGTTAGAAATTTTAAGTAAATTTTAAATTATTAATTTTAACTTACCTGTTATATTGACAATCATAATTTATTGGGTTTAATGAATCCAGTAAGTTAGCAATTATGGATGCTACATATAAGTAATTATTTATTGTATTGTGAAATGAAAGCTGAAATAAATTATATTCGTGGTGTAATTACCCCTACTGGGGAAACCGTGAATTATTGATATAATAATAATATAAAGAATGATATGAAGATGTGATAGTGTGTAAAAAATACTTTAGTATAACTAAAGTCATATAGTACTATAGCTGTCCATTCAAAATTTTCAATTCCAATTTAAACGAGTATCGAAAATCGAATTAGTACTCGTACTAATTATAGATGCTAGATTTTACTAGACAATTAAATTATGGAACAATCATTTTAATAACTTCTTAATTAATGATTCCTAATTAACAATTTTCTGTCACTACCTCACTACTCTAACAGTAAATATGTACACATGCTATTGTGTGAATCAAGATTGAAATAATATTAATACAGTGAGATTGAGTAGGAAAAATATTTATTTCAACATTAGCATAGCATGTTGGCAATGCTATTAGGTAGGTACTTATTATATTAGATAAGTAATTCTGAAGATTTGTAATGATTTCTGCGTTATAGTAATTTCTATAGTATAGGCAATGCAATGCATCACTCAGATCAGAATAGCAATTCTCTCCTCGCCTCCTGCCACAACCTCGAACCAAAATTTCTAATTAAGATACAAGTTGAGTAATGACTCTGGAAATCTTCCATTCCATTTCCACACCAGCATAGCATAACCTACCATAGTAGAGTATATTATATCATATCACCTTCCCTGTCGTGTCCTACCCATTTTGTGTTCATACTTAACAAATGAATCCAAGCTATGAACATGGAGTGAGCAGCCTTAAAATACTTTCCAACTTCTCACACCCACTGCATGTGCATACAAATTTAGTAGGTGAACTGAACTAGTAAAACTGAACTGAACTGCAACTTCGTTATGATATAGAAATGTAATTAATATCCTTCATTAAAGCTAAATGTTCTTGTTAAATATCTGTACAGAATACGGAAGGTAATTGCTAGGCATTGGGCTTGGGCTGCCTTATTACATTATGGGTGATTGTGAGCTTGTGCTTGTGCATGCAGTATTCAGTATTTGATATTCAGACAGAATAGGGAAACCTTATTAGAACATTTTCCCGCACATAGATATCTATTGCATTACCGCATCAATAATTCACTTCTGCATCTGCATTCCTATATCCCATTTCATAAATACAATCCATAATCCATACCAACATCTCTAGGAATTATCTAATACACTTTAATACACTGCACAGAATTGCCTAAAAATAACTAGCTAAGATACAAATTACTGTTCATGTAAATAATTCAATCAAATTGTATGAAAAAGTGTAAGCAATCTATTTTTGGGGAACCGGTGTATCTGCTTTACGTATCATAGTACAGTTTTTAAAATATTCTAATCGTATTTGTTAAGGGCGTCTAAATATTTTGATTTTGTACCATAAAGTATACATAAATATGGGTTGGGAATTCAGAAAAAAATCTTTGTTTAAATAAATGTGTCATTGAACTGAATGTTATTCAGAATACCGAACAGAACAGAACATTTTACATTCGTCTTCCAAAATATATTTGGCATGTTAATCAGTAGCAGTTTCTATTTGTTTAACTTTATGTAATACTTACACTAGTAGAAGTATCACTATCCAAAATACCTGGACTTTAGCTTTGTATATAATAGCTTACCATATTTCGGCAATTTACAAGCATAGAATGTACGAATGTATGTTATGTAAGTAAACTGATACGATTAGCATTTAAAGACTTTTGAAAACATGGATTTAAGCCATCTGCGTATAGAATGTGTTTCCTCGAATTGAAATGTGAATATTTTCAAGTGCGAGGAGTAAAACAAATGTTTTCCTTCCTGTCATCACTTTCAAGTAGAAACTTTGCCGAGGATATTTATTTGGAGCAAAGACACCTACTGACACGTACATAGTTGGACTTACAACATATATCTACACCCTTAGGTTACATCTGAGAAGAGATGTAACTCGTAGATAAGTAAATACGTAAAGATGCCTTAGGAATTTAATGCAAATTGCTCTCCTCATTCTCGCCTTATTGTATCCTTTATACCTAAACTAAGCATAAATACGTATATACATTCTTACTATGGTATGGTAAATATGTGTATACACACGACAGATATATATTGCTTTAGTTTAGTAGTTGAAATTAGAGCTGATAGCTCTTTCCCCTCACTCACACAAGAAAGTACATATAATAGTATCTGGATACATGATAGGAGTAGGCAAGTAGGCATACAGGATGAATTATTCAACCCCTGTGTACTGTACTGAGTGAGTGAAGACATTGTAATTATATAGATCTTTACTGCATCTCTCGCCTTCTGTATTTCGTATATGTATAATATAGGTATTAGGTACGTTCACACATTCATATAATACAGGCACGCTTCAAGATTTCCAGGATTAACTGCTCCAATTTCGTCATTAGGGAGGGAACCGCTTTCCATATTGATTGAATTATTTCTGTCATTAGTTTACATTAGTTGCACCAACAGCAAAAGCAATAAGGAACCTAAAAAAGCCGTAGAGTCAGAGATACCTGATTTATTGCGCGTGTAGAAGGCTCAACTAAAGAATGCATACTTATAGGGAACTATTTCAAGTTACAACTTTTCTTCAAGTGTCCAATTATTTAAAATAAACAATGGTGATTTGATATAATAGATAATTCGACCAATGAAGATGATATTTATAAGTGTTGGTGTGTGTACTAGATGTATAAAAATACAAACTATTTTATTCATTATAATAAGCTACTATTATATTATTACATTATATTTTATTACGTAATACGAGCACATATATTTTTGTAGAATTCGAACACAAATTGTTTATAAAAGAAACAATGAAACATTTTTTGATCCTGATAGGTACTTATACGTAGTAAAGTACTGTAGTATATTATTTGAAAAATTACAAAAAGATATTTATAATACTAAGCTTTAAGGGGGACTCGATGGGTAGCACGGATAGGAGAACGGGTCACCAGTACAAGTTAGACAAAAATGGGTCACAT
>JAQFYC010003986.1:0-18753 GCA_034694165.1 Tomocerus mixtus | reverse complement strand
AGGCTTAACACGCCATATATGAATGCCAGGCATCTCCCGGTCGTAGTCGTAGCACTGTTTAGCTGCATACACTACAGTTGGCTTTGCTGGTTTTTCCCGGATGAGTACAATTCTGCAGAACAAGTATGACCGAATTGGTAATCCTATATAGACCTTCAGGTTTTTCTCAGGAAATCTCTTACACACAGGAAATCAACAATATCTACATAGAAAATTGCATTTAGAAATCCCAAGGACCATTTTTGCGGTGAAAGTCATTGGGTCGTAATTTCACTCCCAAAATTAATAATTCTCGGTGAAAACTTCCCTAAATAATCTAAAATACCTGTAAAAGTTATAGTTAACCTCAAGTAAATAATTTCCCAAATTACTGGCACAAAAAATGACCGTCCTGCCAAAAAAATATACCCATACAAGTGACATACACACGAATATGTACTTTACGCACATAACTTTAATATAATTTTATAGCTTTTAGGGCCAAGCCACGACTACGGTATATAATATGACTAGTACTAGCATAATGGAATTGACTTGTGTAAACAAATATCATCGTGTTCCACGAACCTTTTGTGCCTTTGATCGCTTCAGATGCCATTAAAACGGATCATTGTCTCTGAGCTGGAACTGGAACCTTGGTTGACTTGTCTTGTCTTATTTGTTACTCAGTTGCTATAAGTCTCTCTCGGCTCGTCAACTCCAACTCCTCTACATTTCCAAGCAGTGGAGTGAGTGAGTTGAAGCTTTAGCCCGGCTTTCCTCTGTCTATCTCTCTCTTCCTGCCTTACTTACAACTTACATTACATTACATTACGTACATACATAACATACATGTCAGACTACATAGTATGTATGTACATAGAAAAGGAAAAACTTGAGAAAGCAAAGTAAAACCAAACAGAACAGGCCAACCAAACCGTGCAGCTGGAATTAAGTGGACCGGAGCATGACACTCTTTACTTAAATCTTCTCGTCTCCACTAGTACGCGTATGTACTAACAAAACATAACTAATCGATAGATTCTATACAGCTTAATCCCATTATTTCCTTTCTTTATACACCAAACCATTTTCTCACGTAGCCTAGCTTTTAATATGCCAATAAAATATATATCTGCCTACCAGATACAAATACAACAGCTTTTTTCTTGTAAGTACATAAGTAAGTGTAAGCACGACTTACATTTACAAGGATTTCGTTTCACGTAACATTATGAATGAGGTAAGCAGTATAGTGGAAGAAACTATGGGATTAACCCACATTAAATGTACCCATCATTAAAAGCAACGTTTTTTGCTACTGTCAAAACTATCACCTTAAAATTCGTGAGCTTTTTAATTGAAAAGCTCTATAATTCCATTATAAATATTAAAACATTGGTTTTAAGTAGTTTACGTACCTTCTACGTATACACTATAGGTGTGTGGTTTATTCCATAGGTAATTATAGTAATTAATTACTTGTAAAAAAGTTTCCTATATTCATATGCACCTGCAAAATCCGTTGATGCATTGCATTCTACGTCCTACACCTGCGCGAGTACGGATTATGAATGTAATACATTATGATTAAGTAGGTATTATCCATTAAGTCTTCGTTTTTGCAAAATGAGTGATTAGTGGTTAGAAATTCTCATTTTGACAGGTTAAGAATCCCAGTCTTAGTTATAATGGCAATGTGGGTGACATTAACTAAAGTCGTTTCATATCGAGAGATAGATATATTCAATCTACTACGAAAAACATGCATACTAAACTTTTTTATTCCCATATCAAAACGAAAGGCTACGAAACGCTTTGAAGTATTAAAACTTGCATTTTTAATTTATTGCAATTTGCAATATCGATCAAACTTAAATGCTTTGGCTTTACATAGATCTATCAAAGATAAACGCTAATATTCCTGCATAGCTTACTTAATTCCTAGCCAGACAGACTACTGTATTATATACATAAGCCTTTGTCATGACAAGGATTTATAGAAACGTATTAGGCACACACTGCACTGTGTACTCCATTTATTAGGATGGAATTAGGTAAAAAATATATAGAACACCTAGACTTTTGGTTAATCAGAATGAGTGCAGCCAGACAGAGTACATAGAACAGAAGCAATGTGGTATGGAATGGCATGGCACCGTCCTATAATTCAAACCAAAGAAAAGTAAATGTATTCTTGTTCGCCGAAAATAAGTTTCCATTCCAATTTCTTTGCAACTCCATATTCCTAGAAACCTCAAATCTAAAATGAAGGAACCAAAACCAACTAAACTAAACTAAGTTGCTCCTAACTTAGGTTACCAGCTGAGAAAACTAGCACATACCATATAGAAGAAATGAACACAATTTAAATAGAAAAGAACAGTTTGTAGATGAAATGAAATGAGCAAAGCGTAGCTTAAAGGAATATTACTGCATCTTACTTATACATATATGTGTGTAAAGAAACTTCACATTTGCCAACTTTTCTATGTAAGTAAGTTTATGCAGAGTACATGAAATGGAAATGTTGACATATAATTTTACATTAAATCGCAATAGCAATGCGGTTTTGCCGAAACTGTTGCAAAATGTAACATAAGTTACATTATAACATAATGTGATATATGTTCTACAGATGTAACAGTTTGAATTTGAAGCAGACCGTGTAATAAGATTGTTCATTTTTGAAAATCAAAGAGTATATTATAACGAATTCAGAATACAAGAGAAATTTCAAAGGAAAAAGTAGTAAGTAAGTTTACTTACTACTGCCATAAAATGCCTTACATTACATTATTATGCATTATGTATCCCAATACAACTAAAAGTATATTTCTACTAGATACTACATATACTTATGCATATTACAGTATGTAAGTACACTTATCCAACAATATCCTCATCATCAGAGGAGACGAATGCTAAATTATATGCACTTACTTAGTAAGAGAGGTAAACATATATATATGATAGTAATATAGGATAAATTCGGAAAAGTAGAGAGAAGACAGTCGACAGACACACATGACAAGAATATTATATTGAAGATTGGAGGAAGAAGTCTGGGTGAACAAATAGTCGGTTTAGTTCACTCAAATTCACGATCCACTCAATGTATTCTTGGCATGTAGAACAACCTAAGTGAACAAGGTATTTTATTTCTTGTAGTATGTTATTTCTTTCGATAACTATTCTGACATATATTTACTGTCTTATTCACTATATATTTAGCATTTCTGCACTACTAGACTATGGTACAACAAGATACTAACTTTCCTTTACAAATATATGAAGTTCCAGCCAAAGTCGATCAAATAGAACCAGAACGAAGAGGAGCTTTACAAATTAGATTTCCTACGACATGGCTTCATTGTATCGAGTGTACAAGGATGTAAATATATTCGTCGTAGGCAGACAGTACCTTTCGGGTTAAGGAAATCCCCGTACCCTGTAAATAGTTTAGAAGTTTACTATTTAGGGGTTCCTATACGTTAGGAAGCTTATACGAGAAAAGTTTGTCCTGCAAATGTTTTATTATTCTTTTTTATAAGGTTTCAATAAAAATTCGCAGAAATTCGGATCTCTGTCTCTGGATGCTTGTAGTGCGGTGAGCCCACGACATATATTCTCAATGTACTTAAATATAACAACCCAAACCACAATCACAATATATCTTCGAAATATATTAGCTTTGCATTGGCTCTATACTCCACTTATGAATCTGTAGCTACTTACAGTGCAATTTACTTATTGTAGATGTGCACTTATTTATTGCACTATAGCACAATTGATGTGCTGTGCAGAAAAGAGAAAGCTAAGTCGGTCATAGTATAGTAGTAGATAAATAAGTAAGTAATATATTATTTAGTTCTTTTCTTTGTAGTTCTTCCTCTTCGTTTGTCATAAGAGCAAGCAATTCCTTCACTCGAATCGCATTCTATCTATTCATCACTCCGTCACTATTTCACAATGCTCCATTTCTACATTTATCTTTCAACAAGCTCATTTTTTGGTGAAAGAAGTGAATTGAACTTTCCTACAGTTGTCAATATTCCTTCTCTGTGCTGTACACTGTACAGTAGTAAAGTAAATGCTTATTTGTATGTAGAATCTATAGTTTGTGAATGTAAATGTATTTGTTGAAAAGGGAAAGTTAACAGTTCTCAGTGTTTGCTTGTTTGATTGGTGAAAAGTAGTTTTGCTCTTCTGAAATAAGATAAAGTAGTTGAGGAAACTAAACTACGTAAAGTAAACTATCATCGACATCCAGTTCAGTCCAGTGTCTTGTCTTCACTTTCTTTTCACATCATAAAGCAAGCAATATCGTTCGAAAGAAAGATAAATTGAGGAACAGACAACAGACCGACCACGACACCATAATAATATTCCTGTATAGTACTTTCACACAAGTTGGACTAAAGTACTGGTTCTCGTACTGGTAATGGGCAATCTTACATACGTAAACAGAATTGCTACCTTTTTAGTGTTATGTTATGACATGACAAGGTGGAAACTTTTCAAATCCTGTCGGTCATCTCTTTTTCTGGCATACGTAGCATAGGCACGTACAGAAAAGAAAGATAATCTCAAAAGTTGAGAATGCTAATGGGAAAGGGGAAAGTTAACTTTTCATATACTTGGTTATCTAAAAAAGTAACACTATGGATGAGAAACATTATTGCAGGAGCAGCAGTGTGTTTTATTACATCACATCATAATGTAGAATGAGAATGAGATGTGATGTGATCTCTATACGAATAAACCATTACAAAACGGGAGCTGATGCCCAATTTTTTGATGAAAATAATCTAAATGACACAATGGAGACATTTAGTGCTGGATTCTCACAAAATCTCAAATTGCCCCATTTTTGGAGTAAATTGAGATTCATATTTGGATTTCCTATGTCAACAGCTTTCCAACGATACCCCACTTGTCATATTTATGTTTCTATATAAAAAATAAGTGGGCGTTGGCCAGACCTCCCTGAGCTCCGTGGGGTGTGGCCGATTTAGCTCAAAAACTAGTCAATTTTTTGTCATAACTAACTTTTCCAACTACAGAAACCAAAATTTAAAACAGTTGAACGGTTCAGAAATTACAGCACCCATGGACAGACGGACGGACAGACAACTAGGTCATTCGTATAAAATGGTTTCTAACTTAAAATAATAATAATAATAATAAGTATGAAAATAGTTTTCTTGTACTCACCTCGGACTCTGCTCCATTAATGCTGGATTCGTCATCGGAAGCTCCGCCGTCTTGAAACTTGACAGTTGTACTTCGGGCAGCAATGCTTTCTAATTCGGCAGGCGTGGACATGGCATCCCCGTTAATTTGGTCTAGATGACGGATAGGAGGAGCCCCGCCAGATGCATAGCCTCCACTTGCACCCCCGGCATTCTCTTCTGTTAATTCATTAAGGCCACCACATGATGAGAGGTCAAGATCCCCAGATGCACGATAAAGGTTAGCAGACGGGAATCGAAATGTTCTTGTTTCCAAGTCGTGGTCATGTTCGTGTGTGTCATATATGTAATCTTATGTTGTTGTAAGCAGAAGGGTTTCGTGTCATTGCGTTTCAATTGTTTTTTTCAGTTTGTTGGGAGTGAGAAGTCCCATTGTGAGAGTGTTATTGTTTTTTGTCGTTCATAGTGGTAGGTATGTAGTACAGTATGTACATACGCAGCAGGTAGTACAGTAATGGCAATGGAAGCATGAAGGCAGAAGAGTAAACAGAACAGGTCAGGCCAGGCCCAATTTATTGCCATATAGTTCATAGATACCAGAATGTGGAGTACCGTGTCATTCACAGAAAGAACACATAGAAGCAAACACAATCATAGAAATATTATAAGCATTTTCTTTTTCTAAATCAACTACTACTACGATAGAACTACTTCTACATTTTATATAATAATAATAATACATACGGACAGTGACAGTGACAGGACTACTACAAGCTACTAGGAAATGAAATAATATGGTTACATAACATCAAAATATATTTTTATCCGTCACTTTCCTTCCATGTTTCTTTATGTACATAAATAGTTGCCTGTATAAAAGGGTGACGTAAGAAACTAAGAATTCTTTGAAATTGTTTCATAGAAAGTAGTAAGCATGACTAATAAATCCTAAGTAGTTTCTCCTTTACACAGCACTCAAAGAAAATTAAAGTGTATCACCTGCTCTGGTCTACTTTGGTGAAAGTAAGATTACCAAGTGTTGTTTATATAGTATTTAGTACCTGTGTTGGAAGTGAAATAAGCAAGAACTTCCTATTTATCTAAGTACACATTGAAATATGACTAGCTTAAAAGTTTTACTTATTTTATTAATCTCCTAAAAAGAGAAAGCAACTTTCTCCATCCTTTAAAACCTAAAAGCCTAAATTCTTAGCAATTACGATTAGGAATTCGTCAATATCCTACTTACTACGTCCTACACAAGAAGGTGGGTGTAAAGTAAGTCCCTAAATAAGAGTGACACGCTAACATCCAGCAATCGGCAGCCTTTCCTTAATCCTAATCTAATTTAGCAAGTCTCCACTTTCAACTTTTACCTATAGAAATTTAACTAGTCTAGTTCTAGACACGTTTATAAAATCTGTGTTGTTACTTTGTTACTATTCATTAGGGGCTAGTTACGAATAATGACCGTTTTGATCCAAAAGTATAATTATTACACACATTATATATTTATAATAGGTAATAGAATAGAAAGCCCTTTTATTCTGTTATATGTAATTTAGAAGCTTATCTATACATGTTATTTCTCTCAGCTTTCACTTTGCTACGCTTGCTAATCCGTTCCTGTCCTGTAGTTTACACTGGAGTTGAAAGTAAATATTTCATTGTAAAACCAGGCTAGTGGACTATACGCTAAAATAACATTACTTCCGCCCAAATGGCTCTGCAGAGGATCATCAAAGAAGATTCCTACAGTCGCAAATCACACTCCTTCTACAAACACTAAAGTTATTAAGTATTCCCATTCTGCAAAGTCGCTAATCCTGGATAATATCCTAAGTACATACACCTATACCTATAATATACTTATATAGGTAAACAGAAAATAATATAATATTAGGCAACTACCAGAAACTAAGTATAATCTCCGTATTTACTTATTTTAGATGTGAATTGCTTTATTTACTAGTTATAGTTTCACTTTACTTTATTTTACTTTACCCTAGTTAGGTTAGGTAGTCAAAGCCAACTAGCATCTCTACTTCTGTGCAATTTTGTTTATTTAGCATCCTTTCCTTGTCTAAACAACTCAACTGTGATAAAATGTAAGTAATACGATATTCTTTGATGTTGATGTGATGCAGGGTTATTATCTATATTAATAATAACATCTCGTTTCCTAAATAAACACTTCAGCTATCCAATTTCACCAGAAACTCTTTCAAAATATTCTCTCTCCTTTATTATTATTAATATGTAACAACAGTTCGCTAAACTGAATGATTACTAGCATTATAGTGCTGATAATATTTTATAAGGCAATCACTACAGATCTCAGACCTCATTAGTATTCATGATGATATTTATCCAGATAACAAGTTGTTGATTCTCTCTCATTTCGTAAAACGCCCACCAGACTTATTGCACACTCCTCTACACTTTCAAATCATGATCATATGATCCTGGTCCTGAACTGATCACCATCTTACTTTAGTTACTTCTACCTCTACCTTGTAATTTGATCTCTATCTATTGACAGCGATTTTTTCCAGATTTATTGTGGAGAAAAACAAACTCACTACGCACTGGCTTGGCTCTATATTTCATAATTGCTTCAATTTCAATACATACATACCTACATGACTCGAATCGAATTTCCTATAGGTTAAATACAATCACATCAAATAGTAGATACTGCGCTAGCTATGATAATATGATGAACTAACTATTGTGAAAGGAATGGGAAAGAGTAATTTTATAATTGGAAAGGTTCCAGAAACTCAGTGAACCGAATGGGAATGAACTACATAAAGTCGTCACACTCTAATAAACAATATAACTGAATGGATGCAATAATAATAGTATACATACATATGGAAATGGCAATGCAATGGCAAATAAAACGAGCCAAGATAATAAAAGCATTTTCTCCAGGTTTCCATTTCCATTATTCCTGGCTTGACGTGACGAGAGACGAGTCTACCAAGGGAGACAATAACAAGAGAGCAAGAGAACAGCTACAAAATGTTTTTACACACAATTTACCTATACATACACTATATTTGTAGATAGAATAATGTTTGTATCATCTACATTCTACATAACTATGCATTTACAATAACAAAAACAAGTTAGGCAGTAATTTAACCCATTCATCTTATATTCTGACAATTATGTCGGACATATAAATGAAATGTTTCGGTTTGTGTTAAAACATTTTGTAGAGTACTACTCTACATCAAATAAGAGATGTTTCTGTTGTCTTGCTGTCTTTCTGTCTGGTTTTGTTCCCTGGAACGTATATGGAATGCACCTATGGCATTTACGCTTTAATTCCAGTAGACATAGACATATATATTTATAATCCTACCTCCAGAGTAGTATTAACTAAATTAAATTGGTCTATAATTAGTGATGTTATATAATGACAATGACAGCTCCATTGGTAGGGTTTAGAGATAGACAATAATAATAGTGGCGTTTGTTTAGACAAAGGATGTCCATGGACATATATAGACGACAAGCCTGGAAAAACGCATTAGTGAGTCTAAATTAGGTCTGGGGACGTCGGGAGACGTTAAATACATAAAGATACGGTAAAGTTGCAATACACTAACTCTTTACGGGGCTAAATGCACCTAAAATAACACAACATAGCATATATGGATACCCTAAACTACCCACTGATACTGATACAGGAGACAAGACGAACACAACATAATATATATATAATACATAGAAAAGGAAACTATTGCCATTGCACTATTTACTGTCTCTTGATATTTAATGTACATACCATAACATTCTTACTAAAAGACAACACTACATTTTACATACTACGGTACTTTACGACAACGACGACACATACAGATACTAGATACGATACGAGACATAAATAAAACTACACACTACAAATACAATACACTATACTACACACCTTACTTAGTACTTGCAAGAATATACCTTCACCATAAATATAATAAATTCCAAAAACTACAGAGATACAGATACAAAGAGAGCAGAGCTATATGGAGATGTAGTTTCCTACATACAAATAATTCTATTATAATATACGTAAGTATTAAGTTCAGAAGTTGCCAACATTACTTACGAAGATCCAAATAGAACAGAGGAGACATAGACAGAAAAGAGCGGCTCTACAATTACTGATGTTGATGTTGATGTCTGGGTTTGGTTTGAGGGTCGGGTTATGTGGCATGGCATAGTACGGATATAATGTGGTAGTAAGTTAAGTAACTAACTATGTAAGTAGTATAAGTATAGAAAAAGGAGACGGTGATAGGATGGTGATTTGTATTTGGAGAGGAGACGGAAGGAAAAGGAGTCCATATAACAACATAAGGTACGCCGAGAGGGGAATTATGTGAATCTGAGTCGGTAAATGGCATGACAGAAAAGGAACTTACGTGGCTGCTGAGTCTCATTGGTCATTTGCGGTAGTAAATAGCAAGTGAGCACCGGCTCACTCAACACATAGTCTGTACTAAAGTGAGGCATCGGCTGACTCTGATTCTCGCTCAACCACACGGCCTTCAGTAACGGCAATGATGTTATCGTAAAAGGCAGATTCTGCAGTCTACAATTACAGTTGAATTAGTTTATTACACAACAACACAAGCATTATACATAACTTATATGTATTTTATCTATATTTATAGTTTAATTTATTAACTAACGCTATGAGATACAAAACACTTTGTAATTTGTAATATAATCTCTTCCTCATTTACTTATTAAAGCATGCTTTGTGCCAATTAAATCCTACACCACATAGAAATAGCTACATACGTACTACTAATTTGGATCTTTATCCTCATCATTTTATCATTTTATCATATAATTACATATTATACTTAACTATCGGAAACATAAGCTTTATGATTATTACCATTTACTTACTAAAGCTTGTAAAGTAAAGTGGATATTTACCTTGATAAAATTTAACATTTTTATGATGTCATGTCATGAGCAAACATGTGCATGTATTTATATATTAATTTATCCTAAAATTCTATGCAGAGGCATGTACGTGTTCACACTCATAGTGTAAATGTATTTTAGTAGGCAGAGTCTCTGTCTCTGCCTACTTATTTAATTAATAATCATAATAACAGCATTTTCTGTATAATGGCTGTAATTCAGAAGATGTATCGTTGCCTAAAATGTCCCAGGTGGTAATATTTCTGGTATTTCCCCTATATTTAGCATTTCAATCTAGCATAAGCATAGGTACAAAAATGTTACAGGAACTGTTACTCAATCTAACTACTATATAGCACGTACTTGTTGTTATGTTTTAAGTATGTAGTAAACAAAAGGAAACCTAAAGACAACAACGTGGGAGGAATGTTTCCCGTTAATATGCTTAACTACACTAATAAATAAGGTTTCTTACCCACTAATTAGTGTCAAGTAACTTAATTATGGATGTTGTAATTGTAATGGTTGTTGTATAAATACTTGGAATAGAACATGTCAACTTATGGCTAATGTAAATTAGTAACAAAATAGGCTTTGGTGTAGATTTAATAGATTCCTAACTGAATTTGGTTAGTAATAGAATATATTTATAGTTTGTTCTTTGGGAAGGATATACCAAACATCATACGAAAATGGCAAATTAATCAGTTTACAATGTATAATATGGTTAAGGGGTAATTCATATCCTTGAACTAACTAAACACAATATAAGATAATAATCTAAGTATAAGAATAAGGATAACTATACCATAATTATAATTTAATTTTACATTCTAACTTTATCTTTCTATCTGCCAAAACTTCATTTTCAAGGATGCTCTATTGAAAAGGCTTGTTTGGGTTTAATTGGGTACATTTTTCCAGTATTCTCAATCTTTGTTTGCATGTTTCTTCAGATTCATTATTCAGTACACGTCAATTCTACTGTAGTAGATAGCTGTTAAGTACCTAGCACTTAATAAACCTATTTTGTGAAGTATAGATTTATATAGCAGAAATTAGAAATAGTAAATAAGATGAAATCTGGGATCATCTACTTAATTATGTTGTTTAGTTGCGTTTTAATGAATGAAAACTGTAATTATTACTGGTGCACTTCTCTGATATAAGCAAATGCTCAGAATTTTTAAAAACAAAAATAGTATTGTGTAAAGTAAACTAAACCTAGGCACAATTTTAACTATCATTATTGGATTCTAGTTAACTAAGATCATGTAATTTAGTTTTCAAGCGAATTTGCGAATGTGGATATTACGAACCTGTTGCCGCTAACATCGATGACCATGAGCTTTATACAGGATCCGATTTCATCCGGAAGTCTTTCAATGTAATTCATTCTCAAGGAAAGAACACCGAGCTGTTTAAGATTCTCGACTTTTTCCGTGACGACATTAATGCGATTACAGTCCATATTTAGTATCTTAAGGTTGACGAGAGGAGATATCCAATCTCCAATTTCCTCAAGGAGATTTTCTCTTAAAAATAGCTCTTGGAGTTTTGTACAATTTCGAAGGTTAGGATGCACCTTTGATAATTTATTTTGTTCTAATTTCAGAACTGTTAAATGGCTTAGCTGGCCAATAGTTGGGGGAAGTCTGTCCAAATTATTTTGAGATGCCAGGAAATCTGTTAAATTCTTCAAGTTCCCAATTTCCTCTGGAAGTTCGTCTAACTGGTTTTCACTCACATCTAAACATACTAACCTATGTAGATTTCCTATCTCCTGCAAAACAGAAAAAGATAAACAAACAAAGGTAAATTTATGACCTTTCAGCAGGATTTCGTTGTAACATCATTTACCACTTCTGACTTGACTTCTATTTCGAATAATGTTTTCCTTTCAGGAATGATTCATGATGTTTTTCAGTAAAATGGAAGAATTTAGAAAATAGTTAGTGTCCTACATTTCATTATAAATTGCGTTACGTACCTTTGGAAGTCTGAACAATAAATTATGGTCCAACCAGAGTTCGTTGAGTTTGGTCAACTGGCCAATGAAAGGAGGTAAGTCTGTGAGCTCATTGTCACCTAAGTCTAATCGTTCCAGCATTTTTAAAAACTCAAAACTCTGCGGTAAATGACGAAGAGCATTTTCTCTTAATTCGACACTTTGTAAACAAGTCAAACTGGGGAAAAATTATTTTAATTATCATTAGTTATCGCTAATGAGTCCGGGATATATACATTATATAAGTATCGATACACAAATGTTATTTTAACTTACAGTCCAAATGCTTCTGGAAGCTCGGTAAGTGCCGTATCATTTAAAGTAAGTATCACTAACGACCTTAGCTCACAAAAAGATGCTGGTAAACTAAAATTAAAATATTTTGATCATTGTGAGAAGAATATTAATATGAAAATTGTATTTAGTGTCTGTTTTAGTTTATTTCATCAGTAATACCTGGAAATAGGGTTACTGCTTAAATCTAGGTGCCGCAATCTGGTTAGACTTCTTACGGATAAGGGAACTGAGTGAATTTCTTCATGGAAATCAGAGAAAAATAAAATTAGTTTCACAATTACTTAAGTATGGTCCTTATTCCTTATTTTGTTTGTGTGTACTAATCCATATAATAATTTAGTTTAGGAATTGTATAAAAGAAAGTAATTACCATTTCTGGATACATCTAACTCGGCCAAATTGACCAGATTCCCCAAATTATGGGGAAGTTCTCTGATCTCATTGTCACTTAGGCACAATTTTCTCAGCCTCGTCAAATTGGTCAACTGCTAAATAAAAAAAATTACATATTAAAATTTTATATTTCATCCAATTTATTTTGTCATTTATAGCCGTATGAATTTGTTTATGGGAAGAAATTATTTATATTTGTAAAACAGTAAGTAGGTATATACTAAATGCACTCGTTCGTGTACGTATTGAATGTGTTTATGGCTATGAAACGAACAGTAAAATCAAGACTTTAACAATAGGCAAGCCGGTAAGTAAACCTAGTGTTTATGCTACTTAATTTTATTTTTCGCATTTTATTAGGTTTTCATATATTTGATACTCCACGCCTCATATTCTCCCGACTCTTTTCCTCCCGGACTCCTTTCCTCCTCATTACCATATAAATAGTACAAATGCAATATAAGGAAGGAATGCATAAAGTATTGACGAAAGAAAATGTAATATTCTATAATTAGATTTGCTCTGTTAGACTGGACAATAAAAACTCAAATAGTTAGAACGGACAATGCAAACTGTTTTATTTTTTACAGCAGCAGTGTCTCAAGGCTTAGTTAAATATATTAATTATATTTTACTTTCATATTATCTGTATAAGTCCGCTTGTACATACATCACTTGTAAAACAAAGTATACATTATACTTATTATTATATAAAGCACGTATTTTATATATATTCATTGTCCAGCGTATTTAATTATATGTACTATTTTATACGTTAGTGGGGAGGAAAAGAGGTCGGGGAGGATAAAAGTTGGGCCAACATAAGATACCGGGGATAAACAGATGGGAGACCGTTTTCATACGAAATGAAAAAATGTAATACTAAAATGATAATTACATTTGTACATAACATTACTCACGTTAACCCATTTTGTTGTCAACTTCATAATTAACTTATTTATGTTTGTATGATGCATGTGTATGTAGTGTGCCTAGTACCTAACCTCAAGTAGGCACTATATTTGTTTGTAATATCAAGGTTAAATAATAATTATGGTTAGTGCAATATGCAGTTAATTATTCCCATAATTTATTGCAATAGCTGCAAATAGTTTTATTCTCTATCGTTTGAAAGGAAGCTTAAGATTTTCCGCTGTGATAAGCTTTTATCTTTTTAATATTGCATGTTCTAAGGTGGGTGTAGGTGGGGTCGTCTTTATTAATTGCTTTTCATGCATTAGTTACATTTAATTTCTTTGTATCATTAAGAAAAATGCTTTGTTGTTAAGTGCACACTCATCATATTTATACATAGAACATAGATACTACTTTACTAAGTACAGAATACCTGTTATGTTACTGAAGTATTTAGTTAAGTACTTATTTTGACTAATTAGAAGCACATTAAATGCATAGGCTCCGTTGTTATTGACATGTTGACATTTAGGCTAATAACTAAATACTTTTAGTACACATTTTAGAGTAAGATGGGTTAGGAATCCAGTACAGAGTAAACAAAAGTAAACATTTTGCTATACTATCTGTATTGTATATACAGATTATTGATAAATGAATGCGTACACTTAAGTTACATTAGGTTCTACAGAAGACAGTTAAATACTTACACATTAGAAGGTAAATGTGAATGTATACTAATGAATGATGATTATTTACTATTTCCTGTCGCATTAAGTTGTGAATAGTCAATATTCACATTTTACATTACTTTACTATTAGCATGATTTACAAAAACATTAGTACCTACATAGTTTTAGTTCCTTTAAGCGCTAATGCTCTATTATGTGGTTTTGGTTTAGTTATAGTGATGACGATGACGGAGAATGGGATACCAGAAAGTGCAGCCTTAAGAAAATACTTAATGAGGTTTACCACAACGGACGAAACGGTAAAGAGCATTAAAGCAAAGCAAGCAAACCAGATTAACCTGAGTTGGCTTGCTTTGGCTTTCAAGAACTGAAATGAAAGGAAGGAAACAGTTCACTTCTAATTCAGTGAGCAAAATAAAAATGTTCTATATACTTAATATGTAACACTAGACCATATACTTACATACATACTTACTGCTTACATTATAAAATGAGTTAACTGCCTAGAAACTAGTAAATGCATAAGTATTAAAGAAAAACGTAAGCCTAAATGAGAAACTTGGTTTTGTAAGCCGAGAGTGGGATTTTAACCGCTTCATTATTATATTATGACTTTAGTACACAATGGATTGTAATCGTGGAGTGGAGTTAACTTAATTTAGCTTAACGTGTGTATTATGCATAAGGATAGGAACATAAAATTAAATATACATTTTAATAAGAAAGACTGATAGTATACTAGAGATTCCCGTTCTTTTGTTCAAGATACTAGTATGTACACTCCTGATTCACAATCAGTTTTGTTGTGAAGTTTACTAGAGTTTAGAATTTAGAACTTAATACCTAAGCTGAGCTGAACCTGAAGAGCAAGAGTTTGTCTATTTAGTTTGAAACGCAAACAAAATGTTTTTACAAACTTAAACTTAAACTAAAGCTAAAACTAACGTATAACAAGAATAACTATTTTATATAATGTATAAATAAAGTAGGATTTAGAAATACGGAGGAGGAGGATGAAGGCGAAGGAAGAAGGGAACCAACTCGTTCACGTTGAGTCGACTTCGTTTGTTTCATTCTATTATCCTATCTATACTTATCTTCTCTACAGTATTCGCATTCTGTGCTTATGCTTATATACAGGTTTCTGCACTCTGTATAAATAATATCTGCAAGAATTCTGTATTTTGTATTGTGCAAAAGCTCCTTTGTGTTATTACTTACATTTCTAACGAAACTAACTTAACTAACAAAACTACTAACTTAGTATTACTACATCTTGTCTCTTGTGTTCTACCTTCAATTTCAATTCAGCTATTTAACTAGATGTGGCTGGCTTGGCTCTCAACTGAATTTAACTCAATTCCATCCATTCTACTCTTCAGCACAGTAACCAAACCAAGACCAAGCCAACCAAACCAAACCACTAGAGATTTTTATATTTCAACAGATCCTATCTCTCAAATCAAAGTTGGTTAGTTGGTTTTGGTTAGCTATTTGCTTTCCTTTCATTTATAGTACAGTACATTGCATTACTAAACTTTTCATTACGCCAAAAGGAATTCCTAGAATATGTTTAATTGTTAGTCTGCTAAGCTATAAGTAAGAGAACTACTACTACTGTCTATAAACTTCAAAAGCACTATGCACTTACTACATACTCCACGTTCCCAGAAGTGTGTGTAGTTCTAGGATACATATAGCTACATACAAATAGATAACACTATTTTACAGCTTGCTATTTATAGCTACTATACTAAATAGACATTTCTTACATTAGATTACATTTTACATTGCACTGGATTGCATTACATTCGATTGCGATTGGCAACTCTTCCAAATATTATATACATACCGTATTTAACAATTTAGTTCTTGATCCCTTTATATTAGATTTTGTGGGAAAATATTTCAGTAGCTACAGCTATCCCAGGAAATTTTATTTCGAAAAGAAGCAGTAGAATCTTCAGATATTTTGAAGCTATATTTTTATATTTAACTTTTCATGTCTTGAGTTTTCTACGAATATTCTTTGGACTAACCAGGTTGCATTTATAGAAACACTTTTGCTGCAAAATGTGATTAATAGGGTAACAAGGTTTTATCTGGGTACATGGGACACACAATAATCATTTAAGGGTAAACAGTGATCAAGACAAGATATTTTTAAAAAAAAGGCCATTAAAATTTCCTGTAGAATACTTCTTGTTCCTCCGGTGGGGATTATTACGAATAGAATTAGCTAATTGGATAAATACGGTATATAACTATTCCTTTTATTCATCGCATTGTGATTTTGACTACTTAATTTATCCTTGCTTTACAGGCGTGACTTGAGCACAGCATGTCTTACTACATCAGTACATACTTATCATCAAAATAAAATGAAGTTAGTGAAGTGCCTTCGTCTTTATGAATCCCTTTCTTATTATACACTCGTATCCAATTAAAAGGAATATTATTCATTTGCCATTCGATTCAGTCAGCAGAGCCAGTATATTAATTTTTTGAAAACAAGCTAAGCACGTACGTGTATTACTAATATTAGCACACACGAGGATGTATTTGGCTTTGGCATTCTAGGGAAATGAAAACTTGATGAAAAGATGATCCTAGATACATAGAACTCTGATATTCTGATATGCATGTACTAATGTAATTTACTCTCTTACAACTGTAAACTTACTTTTATGAACTACTAACCTCGCTATCAGTATTCTTTACATACTATACATACTTCTCCGTGTTCTCATTCTCTCTTTACCCTATTGTTTACATACTAACTAGATACGCACAGCTTCAATTAGCACATTTCTCTTCTGCTATCTACCCTAATGTATGTATGTATGTAATTTCTAATGAAATGAGTCATTCACAATATCGCATCACATACATAACATCACATCACAAAAATATTTTTCTCTAAGCAAATTGCAAACTTGCGAAAGCCTTTATAAATTGCGTCATGCCATTAGCATCCAATTCTACGCTACCCACTGTAGTAGTAAATATCAGAATATCAGTAGCACATCACATACCTATGGTACTATTACTAATTTGATTACGTATGCAATATTATTTACAATATCTAGTATGTAGTACTTATATAAATAGAAATGTTTGAATGATCAAAACTGTGACATTTATATTTGTCCCATAATAATATCAGTAATTTTTAGTAAAAATAGACTTTCCCTATGTACTGCGTATGGATTCTTCTACTAAATATTTCCTCGTATACCTAACAATACATTTTGTATTTTGTAGCAAAGCACTAACTCACAGAAGAGAGTAGAATTACTTAGTCAAGCAGAAAAATTCTAGGCCTGGCATCTCTTTACTTGGAATTGCTATATTATTTTGTATTTACAACTTACATAACGTGTCTGTGTATGTAATATACATAATGTAATTTATTTTGCATATTTATGTACCTACAGCTACGACTGTTCTGTGACTATGTACTATGAATGTCTAATTGTAGGCCATAAAAATCATTGGGACAGAATAATGCAAGCAATAGCAAACTATGCAAATATACACCTACGTATTTTAACACGCTAGCTAAGTTTCCAGTTTCAAATTCACATTATGTTGTACAATGTACAACTACAAGATCGAGTGTTGAATTGAAATATGAGTGTGTGGACGTAAGGAAATGTTAATCAATAGAAATACAGATACAAGAACTAATGCTTACGTATGTATATTTGCCAATATTTTTATAGATAGGCTAACATTTAAGCAATGAACGCTATAAATAACTTACTTATAAATATACAGTAAGTATTAACACACCTACGCTGGTTCTGGTTCTATTAAGGACTCGACACACGTTACAAGTGTTTGATTTAGACTTGAATAATAATTATACTTGAACTGTTTGCCTTATATATCTATGTAAGTATGCTACCAAAATGTAATTTATGTATTTGTTCTTCAAATGATTGACACCTGTGTGACTTTAATGTACATTCATCCTCAACTATAGCTTGGTGTTGGTAGTTAACATAACAACTCAACCGTAGAGAAAATTTTAAGCAAATTGTGTACATAGACTACATATGATATAGAGTCTGGCCTGGCCGGCGAATGTTGTAATGTATGTAATTATAAATTCCATATGCAAATAATGGTTTACAAGGATACTGTGGGGTTTGTAAGTGTTAAGCAATGAAAGGAAACCTTCAAATGTTGCGAAACTAGTAAAATTGGGAATAAAACTTAGAAATTATTGTACAGAATCCTGGATATCTAGGTGACCGATACTTACAGACTCTGAGAACTTACAGCCAGCGGAACTTAGGGGCCGACGGGAATTACAGACTGTGTA
>JAQFYC010003985.1:0-18753 GCA_034694165.1 Tomocerus mixtus | reverse complement strand
ATTGAAACATTTTGTGTCCATCCGGAGTTATGGCGCTAACGGACGGACAGACGGACAGACGGACAGACGGAACGGTCGTTTACATAAAGTATTGTTCCAATACTTAATAAACAGTTGGGCGTATAAGTTAAAAGCAATATAAACACACCTGTAAATTGCAGGTTGCAATCTATTGTAATTAGCTTTCAAATTTACTCAATTACCAATTACATAGTTGATAGTTTATTATAGTATACATAGAGAGGGTTCTCTATGTAGACTTTCCAGAACAGCAACAATATAATAAATACAATGAAATCGTTAAATTAATGACTTACCGAATATATCATCACTTCTCTTGAGAGCAATGCAAAACAATATTAATTTGTATTCCGTATTCTATCGGCTTTCAATATTTGGGCACTATTAAATGTTAGTTTGGTGTATGTAGCGTCCAAATCGTCAATATTACAAGTTGTAGGAGTTCAGCTCACCTCAGTTCTTCAGCTTTGCATACTAGCTCAGTTCACTTCAGAAACCGATTCAGGAATAAAGTACTTTTTGTTTGAATAATACTAGAGTATTGCAACAAGCAAAGTGAATGCCAAGCATTAAACTAATGCAAAATATTTATTTTTTGGCGCTTCTCCTTGCTTCTTATTTTCTACGGGTTTGTGCATCATTGTACTACACTAATTACAGAATCCTATACAAGTCTGCAGATACCGTAAAACTTATGTTGAGCTCCGAGAGCTCCATTCTTTTATATCCTTTTTGAGGGCGTTATTGGATGCGGAATCTTTTAGAGGCTGGGTTGTCCGTCGGTATTTTTTAACCCACTAAATGTAAAAAAACCCTGGGGTTTTGGGGTTTTTGAGTTTTCCGCTACGCCATTTCATATTAAATATAGAATGGAATAGAATGTGATTTATTTAAGTGTTAAATAATAATTCAATAAAAGTTTCGTACTGGTCTTCCGTTGCTAGAATACGAAAATACAACATAGTTACATAATACAAAAGACAGGCCGAATCGAAATCCAAAAAAATCAATAAGTCAATAATTACAATAATAATGAAAGATTAGGGTAACCTGTAACTTCAGATAATTTAAAGGGCAACCTTCATATGGCTTCATATTCTTATAGGAGCGAGCAGAACGGGGCAGGACTATTACAAGGTATTACTAGTACTAGTGTTAGTAGGGTATTATGGGTACTAAATTCAATTGTGAATTATGGCAGCCTCCTTAGGCTGAAAACGGGGACTCTATTAGAGAGGGGGGCTCTGGATAAAAAGACTATTCCTGTTTGGCACTACCTGAAGGGGTACTATTTTGGAGAAGGGGCTTTATTATAAGTTTTACGTTAGAGAGAAACCATCCTACTAAATCCTAGAAGTAAACTAATCAACGAATACACCAGTTGCAGACAAGAGCGCGTCTTTTTAACTGCATTATTATTGCGCGCTAGCCCTATAGTCGTGTGAATACACGTACAGTGTAAGGTCAAGGATAAGACAAAGTGCAATGTAATTAGCTCGTATCAACATTTCTAACCTTTTTTGTTTTTCTGCTAAAATAATGGTTAAAATCATATAATATTTACATTTGTACCCAACATACTATATTGGCGATTGGTGAATCCTTCCCATACTTCCACTGGCTGCTTGAATTTGCATAAAATTACTTCATTTAGAGATAGAGTTAGGTAGGAATTAGGATGATAATCTTACTGACATGATTTGTCTAACATCTAAGGGCCTGAAGTATCTTCGTATTTAAAACACTTGACGAAAGTATTACGCAGCGTAGAAGTACGGGAAAGGTACACCACGATATTTATGTTGTATGCTGATGTATTTATTTTAATTAATTAATCTGTAGTACTGGACACTGTGCCTCTACTGTTGACTGTTGTGTACTAATTGTCCAAATAATAAATGTGTGGTGATGTCATAATATAGGTACATCTTCTATCCAAATCCCGTAACTTCTTACTGGACAACGTTTGCTTCCTCTGCTTGATTTTAGTCTCCGTCGCGTTAATGTCAGCCACCGAGGACAGCGCTAGCAACCTCATTCATTTAGATTATGAAATTCATGGCGAAGTTCAAGGTAATATCGTGCAAAATAGCGTGCATATATGTATTATGCTACTTGGTACAAGAGCTCCTAATCGGACCAATTAATTACAGAGGGTTATGTCGGACCGGATCAGTACCGGATAGAAATATATTGGCTCTGTTATGGGTATGGATATAATACAGTATTTCGAGCTGGTAGTGATGCGGTCCTATATCCAGAAAAACTAGTGATAGCAACAATCAAAAACTTATAGATAAGAGTGAATCAAATTGTAAGATTATTGACATTCTGTTTCTTTTACAGGTGTCTTCTTTCGCAAGGTATGAACCAATAAGGGCACGTACGTAAGGCACAATCTTATTATATACAAAAATAGGCATTACAAATTGTTCAAAGTTCGCTGAAGACATTTTCAGGATAGTCTAGATAAGACTTAACTACCAAATAAACTAAATACAATCAATAAGCAGTGGTATGATGCCGGAAAATCACAAAGGTCACTCAGAAATATTCAAAGAGAAAGAGAACAATATTGAAGTTCAAAGATGGAATAAGCAATTGTAGGTGTACATATAAAGTGAAAAACTTGGTTGGAGTGCACCAAAGGGTCCCCAGATATTTAGTGGTGACCCCCAAATGTTTTAACTTTGTTATGTGCAAGATTCATATACATCAATAAATATAGTGGAAAATTGAATTTTTAGTCATTGAGGGTTAATAGAAGTTCCTGAAAATAGGGGAAATCAGTGGACAGATCTGCCATTGCCATTGTCATTACTATACAAGTCTGATATGGACAGTATATTGCAATTGCATTTATCTGATGTGTATTTTTAAATGATATTTATTAACTGTTGAGGTAATGTATTATGTATTTATAAATATTACATAAAATTGTAAATATTAACACTTTTAGTACACTAGAGACAAAGCCAGGGAACTGGGGTTGAAAGGATGGGTCCGAAACACAAGGCAAGGAACTGTGCAAGGAATAGCCGAAGGTCCTCGCTCTGCTGTGGCTGAAATGTTAGTACCCACTAGAGTTGGAAACAACTCAAATTCCTAACATGTACCTAACAATCAAATACAAACAAATTTTTCGTGATTGAATACCATACCAAACAATGAATTTGAAGCTGACGAAATGAAAGTGTAGTAGGTTGGTTTATCGCTAGATATCCACACCAAATCAAATACAAACAAAATTATTTGTTATTTGAAATAGCAAATCAAATCAAATGAAATATTGGAATTTTGTTTATTTCCATTCCAACTCTAGTACCCACCCGTTTGTAAATGTATTGACATATTGACAATATATAAACAGCATATGTTTTTTGTTTTACGAATGCTCGTGTATAAATAAGCTTTCTCCTACTTTTCTCATGCAAAATATTGCCATAGTTCCATGCGTAAGCACTCTCCTACTTTCCCCTTACAAAATACTACCATAGTTCCATGAGTAAGCTTTCTCCTACTTTCCCTATGTAAAAGTTCTTTGAATACGATTTCTCCTGCCTTCTCCGTTTAAAATGCTATAGTTCCATTTCCATGCGTAAGCTTTCTCCTACTTTCGCCATATAAAATGTCATTTCATATCCCCAACAAAATATGTTTTCATGTGCATATTTCTAGTCTTTACATGTTGCACACTCAAAAGTAAACTAAAATTACTATGTTTCTCTGTAGGAAGACTTGGTTAAGTACTACAGGAAGCCCGCACTCCCGAATTACACGCTCTAATTTTGACGAAAGAGTAATTACGAAGTATGAAAGCAAAGGAGAATTTACCGTTGTCCATTGAAACCAAATAACAGCTACTAAAAGGTGAATGGCATATTCTCTAATTTTGCAGTATATCATCTGTGTACACCATTTTCAATTCGTTAGAAACGATTTGCATTTTTAAGTAAGCCCATTTGAGGGGGGGGGGGCTTGACCGCTTGTCGCAAATTAAAAGATCCTGTACTTTTACTGCTGTTTTAAATTCTTATAAATTCATGAAAGTGTTATTTTCATCCTGAAAGAAAACTAAAGATAAATTATTTTATTTCCACAGGATATTCAATTCAGATCGTAGCAGGACTGTTGTATCACATAACTAAATAAATTGTACCTTTTCCCAGCAAACTTCTAGACCGATAACCTTGAAGATGTATAAATGGAAACATATTGTTCATTATTGATAAGCTAAACTACAATTTTGACGTTTTAATCACTATTATACTTATCTTTGTACAGTTTTGTACTGAATTGGGATTGAAAATGCCGTGGTCACTATCATATTATCCCTTAGTCATTGACGAAATTTAACAGTGGCATTATAAATAAACTATGGTAAACAGTTGTAACAATGTAGTGGTAATTTATTTACATAGATAACCGCCTATAAAGGAAACCGAAACCGTATGGAACCGTTGACTACCAGTATTTAGGGGTAGTATTCAGAGGACACATTATTAAATTCTGAAAACAGAATTCAAAAAAGTTTAATTTTAAAGGGAGCGGGGTAGTGGGTGGAAAGGTGAGGCGATTTGGTCCATTTTTGCAGAATTTCTTATTCAGGGGACACATTACTTAATTCTGAAAATAGAATTCAAAAAAGTTGAACTTTAAGAATTATTGTTAAAGAATAGGGGCGGGTGGTGTTGGGGTGGTTTTCAGTTCGTTGGTAGTAGTTATAAAAATGTATTTATTTCCACCATTATAGATTAAGGCCACCAGTTGTCATTCATGCCATAATTCTCAAACGTATGTATGTAAATATATTGCTAAAAAGTATGTCCACGTAAAATGTTGAGAAATACGACTACTCCTCTTTTATTAAATTGTTGTAAAAACATGCCTACTTATTTAAAAGTAGATTTTATGACTTTTAATAATAAATTAGGTACAACTTTTGGACAATACAGGGTTCAACAGTTTACCGTGCACGACGTGCAATACACGGCAGTGAAATCGTGAGCGTCGTCGGCATTATATTTTGCTATTTTCATGGAAAATGTCAAAAATACCCCAAACAGAGATACCTATTTGTTCCATGGAGAGATATTTCACCAAGGATAGACTGTCGTATACTGGGACAATAACTTTTTATAAGAGCCCAATATATATTATGTTATATCTGAAATTCATGTAAATGAAATGATGTCCATTTGGCACTAACCGACATCGATGCAGTATAATACCTGATGTGTAGCATGTTGTACATAGATAAAACAATAAAAATATTTAGGCAAGGTATACTTGGGTTAGTTGGGTGTGGGTATCTGCTCCCATGTAAATGTAGCCAAAACCTCCATGGGGGCATGGCCAGGCCAAGGGCTGGGAATTCATTTCGCAAACAAATACAACAGCGCTTGATTTCTATCGTTAAATCTAAAATAAATCTAAAATAAAATAAGGATCAAGACTACATATTAGAGATAAAATGTCTACTACTTACTAAGCTGTCATTGCATTGGAAGCTAAGCATTTTGGAAAAATGTTTGACATTTTAATACATATACATGTAACAAAATTGAAAGCCATAAAGTGTTCGATCGTCAATAGATCGCTGCAGAGTAATATTTAATTATCGGCTTTCTTGAAGGAAAACAAATACAAACAAATTACAATGTTAATGCGTATCTGATCCCATTAATTAATGATTAAGTAGAGTTTGCAGTACCTTGGGTCGCGTAGGTTCCTTAATTTAATCTTACACCAGTACTTAAGCAACCAAAATAAACATTATTTTACACCCTTAGGAAAACATTATTCCAAATTGTACATATCATCGTCGTAATCGTAATTATTAGTACCGACGACGCCTCAGACGCATTTACAGAATGGTAGTGGGCAATAAAGATGATGACGAGTGGCTGTATTCAATATCATAAATATTTTACTGTATTATGAGTAACATACGCTTTGGAAATACACACATTTATTATTATGGATGGATCATATTAGTTAGTATTCAGTATTCATGATATTATATATAGCTTAGTATATTATATTATATCTCATCCTTTCAGTTTTAGTGTAAACTGCACAATGCATTAATTATTTGTAATTTAATGTGTTTTTATTATGGCATTTTGTACACTACTGTTACTGCATCCATACTCAGTTGACTCTGTACTCCGTACGTATATTAAACTAAAAGTAAACTGACATGCATACTACACATTCACTCACCCTTAATTACATTACAGAATGCAGTACAGCAATACTTTATTGGCTACAAAACACATACGAGAATTTTATATTGCCTAGCGTAGTATAGTATAGCATACCTAGTATCTCTGCTAGCTCTGCTGCTGCGATGCGATGAGTCAAATGTGTGTATAACACTATTTCGAAGAATACCATAATACACTAGTTTTCTAGTATAGTATTTCAAGATAAGTAACTAAAAACTACCTACCTACTTACTTGTGTGTATCGTGTATGCGTAATCTTAACATCAGTAAAAACTGACAATGAAAAAGCGTGCAAATAGAATTCAGCTGCATAATAATTACCAAAAATGGGATATATATGTGTTTGTTTTTATCGCTAACTCTTGGCGTAAGTGCTTTAAGAATTGTAATTTTAAAGCACTTCTACTAAATGATATTTGTATTTTGATAACTTCGCTTTGCACATTTACTCTAATACAAATCTGATAAAGGGTGGCGTACGCAAGGGGGTTGTTTTGGGTGTTAAACAACCCCCGAAAGCCACAAAGTGTCCCGTTTTTGCGCCTTTTTTGCGCCCACAAATAATGAAAGTTGAGGTACTGTCGAGAAGGCTTTCAGAAAACAACCCCCGAACCAAAATCCTGCGTACGCCACTGAAAGGGTCGATCATTGAATGTTTTCGTAGTAGTACAGAATACAGAATCATAATAATATGTAAATTCATTAATACGTTTTTCTTGCCCAGTACCTAGTATATTCCCTCCTGTATCCTCCTAACCCTATTCTATATAGGTATAGTTTGCTAACTACAACTACGTGCTGTCGTTTGTGAAGATATTACAACAAATGAA
This sequence comes from Tomocerus mixtus, assembly GCA_034694165.1. Taxonomy (NCBI): domain Eukaryota; kingdom Metazoa; phylum Arthropoda; class Collembola; order Entomobryomorpha; family Tomoceridae; genus Tomocerus; species Tomocerus mixtus. The sequence goes on along the minus strand of JAQFYC010003985.1, from coordinate 11,672 downwards.
TTTCAATGAAATGCATATCCACTCTTTGATTCAATAACCATGAGCCCTGTATATATACCTTTACATTTTACATCGATGTAATGTACATACACGCGTACAGCATACATGCATATGCATGAAATGAGGTGTTATCAGAGCTCAGAACAACAGAACAGAACAATAATATTACAAAAATTAGATGTGCTGTTAATATACTATATAGCATAAAATATAAACTAAGCTTTAACCTTATCAGACGTTTAAAGTAACGCGAAAATGTTTGTTATAGTCGTTAAATTATTGTATTTTATTGCTATGCATGCCAGCGAACTACTGAATGCTATATACAGGGTGATAATATATTTAACCTCTTCATTTCACACACATAAGCCACAATCATAAGTGTGTACTGTGATGTATCTAAAAGTACTGTGTTCTATTGGCAATCTGCATTTATTATTTTGCACTGAATTCAATTAAGGTGACCTTGTTATGGCCATTGTGAGACTAGGGGAACTGACGTAAACTTCTGGTCAAAATTCAGCCCGAAATTACGAATCGATTCTTTGATTCGAAAATTTCTAAAAAAAGCTCATAGCATATCAGAAGACATGAGGGTCAAAATTTTTTAAATTCTTAGTGAGTTTCCAACATCTTTAAGTGTAATCTTTTACCCTTTAAGTTTAAGCAATCCTAAATCTCATAGGATTTTGACGAGATTCAAATTAGACTAGATACTCAATTAGGGTAACGCAACAATTCCCCTACGCAGCGCGACAATTCCCTAGTATACAATTGCAATCTAACTTTTTGAATTGAATTGAAAGTGATTTGTTCATCTATTTTAAGTGGGCAGGCCGAGTCGTAATATCCATACATCATTACAAATAATCAAAATCAAAAAAAACCCAAAAAGTTTTGAGTGGTCATAATTCCACTGTGAAAATAACTTTACAAGTGCATATTTTATATTTACATTATGTTTTCTATATAAATAAAATAATTTTATTTATTATTAATTATATTATAATTAATTAATTTTCGACGTGGCGGTGGGGAATTGTCGCGCTAGGGGAATTGTCGTGTAGGGAAATTCTCGCGAGGGGAATTGTCGCGCTAGGAGAATTGTCGCATAGGGAAATTGTCGTGGAATCCTCAATTAAATCATCCAAATAATTAGTAGGCCCATGTACTTTTATGTTACGTAATTTTTACCACTTTATTTTTGATCTGAAAATATATCTGTCGATTTGAGAGAAATTAAGTGTTTTCAAGCTCAATCTGCAAAATGGATAGGCGTACGTATTATTTTCAGCAGAAAGCGCAGAAAGCAATTGCGAAAAATCAAGTGGAAGTGGAAGCGAAAGGTTAAGCTTTTTCTTCCAACCCTGTATATTGTTATATATGTATAGCGTTCAGTATAATATCTCCTTATATTGTACATAGTATATAGATTAATGTTTTTCATTTCAGCAGGGCAGAGTATCATACACTATACTCCTATACTACACAGTAACATATAAACATGATTTATATTACTATACATATACATATATGTAAGCCTGATCAGCAGGAGCATAATATTATATCCATAATATATTATCTACTGTCTACTATAATATAAAATGCATATTTATATTGTGATTATATTCTGCATATATACATACATCTTACTGTATTAAATGGGAGTCAGAAAGAAGAGTTTTCAGTTAGTTACTACAGGAGAGGACACGTTATGTAGATAACAAACAGACGACTCCCTATTATAGCTTATAATCCTTTATATACACTCTTTCCGTGCTCTGACCTGTATTAAATAGTAGTACATGTACATATAGATGTTATTACGGTAGACAATGCACAATAGGCGTATGAACACGTACAGTACACGTAAACTCTATCTGGTACATAACATATAACTTGCTAGTAGGGCTTAGGCTTAAACTAACCAATAATGTATTAGGATCATCTGAAAGTTTCAATTCAAGCAGCTCTTTGTATTTACTATCTACGACGTTCCTCATATCAACAACAGTCACTTAACAGAATAGAATTCACTATTGTGTTCCATTACATTATTACATAATTTTAGAGAATTTTAGACATTTGTTTTGTTTTTTATTAATAGTCTAATAGGGATTTTTAGTAGAATGAATTAGGAAATTGCAGAGTGAAGGAAGGAACCCTAAATCCTTCTATACAATACACTATTTGAATAGCCTATATATTATTATACAATACAATAATACTGCTGTGCTGACCTGTCGTCGTATAGAAGACACCACAAATTAAAAAAATACCTTTAGCCTAAAAAGTGAAATCATTTTAGGAACCAGGGACTATTTAAGTTTTACGTTAACCTTTTTGTTACTGTCATTTGTTTTTTAGCTATTTTACTATTGCAAAAGGACCAGTTTTCTGGAATCATCAGTCAGCTGTTTTCTGTTGTTCATTTAAACGTAGTATTTTCGAGAGGTATATAGTTATTTGATAGTTAGTTAGTGCAACCTTTCATTTCAAGTTAACTCCCTTGTCACTTGTCTTGTTATTTTAAGACTTTTCTAATTAGTACTGTAGTGCAATTAAGCTGTTTGCCTTAGAACTACAAGTTATTTTCAAAATACATTGTGATAGGGATAAATTGCTGTGCTGTGTGCAACTAGTTTAGTTAGGTGGTGGACCTTTAGTTGACACAGTTCAGTTGTACTATGTCAGCAGACAGCCTTCGTACAGGGATGACCAGAGTGGCTGGAAATGTCATTAGACCTCAAACGGTATCCGAGAAGACGCTTATGGAAAGTGTGGCTGGGCTCATCAATGAGGTGGGACTTGTTACACAGGTGTGAACTAAATTTACTTTATTTTTCTCATTTTTTATGTCCGTTATGTTTTATACGTTCACAGTTTTAAATAATTCCATGTGCTATGAAAGATACTTACGGTTATTCAATCATTGGGATAGGCATACACTATTATGCTTCATATTTGCATTATTGTATTGTATTGAAAGGCCTACGAACTCATAAGTATCAATTATGAAGATTTTTATGAGCAATAATTGATGGTACATAATGGCACAATATGAAAATAATAGTTAGCAAATGTAAAGACAAAGAATGAGATTTTTTTCCGAACTGGTCCTGGCTCAGAATTCAGAGCTATATGTCAAATTATTAATTTTAATGAATTGAGATGTTAATATCAAATAAAAATGAAGGAATTTAAATTGGAGGTTAAAACGTAGAAGAATCAAAGTATACAGTATACACTAGAAAGTGGGAAGCGTAGCAACTCTGGGATATTTATTGAATGTTGGTATTGCGTAGTTAATTTATGTTAATATTGTCTTTGGTAATTATATGACGTCATTGTAAATAAATGGAACGATATTATTTAATGATTACAGATTCATGCGTGGATTTGTCGAAGTGTTTAAAATATCTGTCAACGTGAACTTGTATGTGTATAGAAAATACTAATGTCATTGTTTTGTTTTCTTGATAGCCTTATTCTAGCAATGAAGATAAAGAGAACAGCATATCTTGGACGAAGTTTGAACTGTGTAAAAATTATGATCTCAAGTTTGGAATGGACTCTTCTAGTGGCGGTGGAGACGCGGGTCAACATCCTCAACCATTGTTGCTCACCCTTGGATACCATTCGGGAATCCAAATGTGGGCTATTCCTATGAACGGGGAAGCCCAGGAAGTTCTGTCATGGAGACGATCCTCTGTTCGATTCTTTCAACTCCTTCCTAATCCTATGGATTCTGAGAAAGACCAGTTCAGGGCTGCTCGACCTATTGTTGCCATCTGCGAAGGCTCTAGTTCACCAAGTTGTCCTAATCATTTACTTTTCATTTCGATGAGAAGTGGAGAAACGTTGAAAAGTACTAAATTTGTTCATCCCGTCTGTGATGTGTTGGCCAATTCCATAGCTATTATCGTGACTTTTCTTGACAAAATCGTCATTATCGATCCTTGCAAATTCGAAACAAAAGTGACCATATCATCTTTGGGAAGCGCAACTATCACGCCAGCGGTCAATCCAGTTGCCCTTGGATCCTCATGGCTTGCTTTCACGGAACGGAAGATCCTTCCTTTGTTTCAATCTGCTGGTGGGGTGGAATTGGCTGGAACTCCTTCGTACACGGCCACTGTTCTCTACGCTGCCAAGAGCTTGACGAAAGGATTAAAAGGATTGGGTGAAAGTGTTGCCAACAGCATAACGGGTCACCGAGTTCCAGTAAATCCTGATAATTTTGCTGTGTCCACCTCTGAACCTGGTATCGTGACCATAATTAATCTGGCAGAACTCAAACCTGGAGAATTCTCTTTAAACGAAGCGTCACCAGGATCGACCCATTCCGCCACCATCGCTCATTTCGTCGCACATATGAATCATCCTGTGCTGGCAATGAGCTTTGATCCCTCTGGATTGCTGTTAGTGACTGCAGATAAAGAGGGTCATGACTTTCACGTGTTTCGCATTCATCCTCACCCGTTGGGATCATCTATGGGAGCCGTTCACCACTTATATGTTCTTCATCGGGGAGATACAGGAGCTAAAGTGCAAAATATATCATTTGCCCCTGACTCTCGATGGGTTGCTGTGAGCACTTATCGTGGCACCACTCACCTATTTCCAATCACTCCATACGGCGGGGCCATAAGCGTCAGAACTCATACATCCCACAGAGTAGTGAACAGACTGAGTCGCTTTCATAGAACTGCCGGTCTGGATGATACTCCTACGTCAGGTCGAAACAGTCCTATTTTGGCCTATTGTCCTGGATCAACTACAAACACGATGACCAGTGGAAAGTCTTACGATCTCTACCACATTAGTTCACCTTATCCCAATCCACGAGTTCCTCCTTTCCCACATCCTGTTCTTGTCGTTCCTCTGGCTCAACTGCGACAGAGCTTTATTAATATATCATCATCTCCCAAAAGTTCGCCCCCCACAGGCAAATCAAAAAGTTTAATTCCCCACGAGGAACGAACGCACGTTGTCTCGATGTTTGAAGCCCCACACGGCTGGCTGGCAAGTAGTCCTCCAATTGTTCCACCCTGTGATAAGAGAAAAAAGTCTCCTGTGGATGCTCTTTTTGTCATGACATGCCATGGAAATCTCATCGAATACTGCCTAGAACCTGGACCGTCTACAGGTACAGTATTACTTATAAATATCCTTACTATGCAAATCCTAATTTAGCAATAATAGTTATATCCTAATGATAAAATAGAATATATCATGATAAACGAAAGACGTGCACTAATCTATAATAACATATTTGTAGGTACGCCAAAGGATAAGATTTCAGATGACGCACTGATTGAGTTATCTGTTCATGCACGAGCTCAATGGAATTTCACAAAGCCAACATTTTCTAAAGATTTGCAACCACCACTTCAACCCAATAATGTGATTTTACTTGTGGGTCCTAGTGGTAGTAACAATTCTAACTCAGGAGATCTCCTACTAAATTCCAATGATTCTCACGGTGCCACTGATGGAGATGAAAGTTTGGATGAAAGGTGGTTGTCGCAAGTAGAAATTACAACCCACTCAGGGCCTCATCGTCGTTTATGGATGGGTCCACAGTTCACTTTTAAAGTTTTCAACTCCACTACGTAAGTTATTATTTAAACAACAATAAATATTATTGCAATTCACGATTAGATAACACTATCTGACATAACACTGGAGGATTATCCTATCAAGGTGTCATAATGCGTAGATAATATTTAAGTGTGTTGTTGTTCTTTAATTTAACACTATTATAATTACTTGCAGGTCGTCGACCGGAAACAAAACTGGGGTTGTGGATATTGAAACGGTCGAAGTAAATGTTACCAATCGACCAGCCAAGTCTAAACCCGTCAACATGCCTGTGTCGTCGTCTTTGTTGCCAGTTGTCATTGAAGGTAGCTCAGGAAGTAAGTACATTTAAATCTCTGGCTTTTTACAATGTAGTGTACTGCAACATACACAATTAGTTGTTGTGTTGGAAACAGTATTAGCATTTTTGCATGTTTATTAATTTATGTTTAAATATGAAATGAAACAGGCAGTTTAGAACAGTCACCTCGTTTGGTAGATCCATATTGTGAGTCGGATGCCGCCACGGTGAACAACGAATCCCAAATTAAGGAAAACCTTGCTGATGCAATGCTTGAAAACTGTGCAATTTCTTCTCGTGATACTGGTAATGACACATCTATGGTAATGTCCACACCTATTATTTCTGCACCTATTTCAGTATGTTTACTAATTTAATTTTCCGTATTTAGGTGGATGTCAGAGCCTCGGTAGTTGCGACGATCTGAGCTCAAGTAGTTTTGATTCAACAAGTCAAACATCAATGGACGCTGCTCTTGCTCCTTCTTTTTGTATTGATGCCAGTCTCCCGTTTCCCGATTGACGTAGATCGTTGGTGTACTAAGTTCTTAAATTTACGTTCCCTTTGCTCAAACACAATTAGGGGCGAAAACAAAGCCATTTCAGCAATCTACCGCTATATCAAGAAAACCATAGAACAGTGAAAACAAACAACAACCGTGAATCGATACAAACGCTAATCATCTTTAAATCAATCATTAGATGACCTACTTCGAAAAAAATGAGATTTTTATACTACACTTTGGGTCAGGAATTTTAGAGCTAGGCTTTCTATTGTAAACATGCTGTGGGGGAGATTTTCAATTGTAGAGTAGAATAAATTCATAATAACGCAATGGTCGAAAAAAATATTTAATAAAATGCAATAGAAATGATATCTAGAGTAGAATGTAACGTAATACCAATATCGCAAAGCGCAAACAGACGTGAAGAGTTGTTTCACATTAATGTATACTTAAATAGTATCGCAGATAAGTTTTTCGTATTAGCAATTATATTTATTAAAATGACTGGCTTGTTATCTGTAGTTCTTATGATTAGTCTTCAAAATGTTCAAAACCGATAATGACTTTTTGCAAGTTTCCTATTTAAGCAGTTCTTTTTGAATTGTCAAAATGGTATGAATGGCTTGTAATAGCCGTCACAATGTTAACAACTTTATTTTTTCTGAGTATTTAATTGTATAAATTTTGCAAATTATGGCGTGGTATGAATTATGGATGATAGTGATTTTTTTCATAGATGGTGACATAATACCTAAAGGAGAGTAGTAATAGGAAGGATTTTGTGTGCGTAACTTTTGGTACATATTTATAAGTCGAGAATTTAACTGTAGCGTATTGCAAGTGCTGTAAGCAATAATGTGTTTGGTTTTCTGCATCCATGAATGCTGTAGTATTTAATGTTGGTAACTAATAAAAAAATTGGTATTATAAAATGAAATATAAACATGTAAAGTACGCTACGTACACTATATTCAATTTGTGAATGTAAAAAGCGTTTATGTTCATTGAATTTGGGCAAGTTAGAACTTTAGCGTCTGTCTTCACTACGTTAGACCATGAGCTGGCTCATTGAAATAAATTAGGTACTTACGAGTAGTATAATAATACCATTACAAATGAAACCAGAGGTTTTCATAATTCAAAATCGTTCCGCAATAAATAGTTGACAAATTGTATTTTATGTAAAGGTTTTCTTTGTACCTATAATGACGAGCTAACCGATAAGTAGAAATGACTTGGTTTACTAGAATAAGATTTACTAGAATAAGAAAAACGTTTGCTGGTAACTATCTTAATAACTATGTAATATCTCCATTCATTGAGAATCAAACATAAAAATCTGATTTTCTTAATACTTTTATCAACTCCGTATGTGTAGCTGGAAAAACACCAATTTCTTATTTGAAAAGATAGCAATTGGTATGGATTAAGTATGAATAGTGACGTTAGTTAAATAGTAAGGACATGGTAATTGTATCTCATACGTGGCCAAAGACGTAGAACGAGCCTGATTACTTTTCCCATGTAAGTGTAAGCGTATTCAGTTAAAGGCTGTTATTATTCAAAAGGGAAAATAAATATTAAGGTGAGACTATTCGAGCGCCACTTTTTGCAAAAAGTATAAAAATGCAACAAAAAATCTCTTTAAACTTTATAAGATGAGCTACTAATTGTAAATATTGTAGCAGGTGCCAGAGTTACTCAACTCTGTTGGTGATTGCACAACAGCTGTTTCAAACAGCAGCATCCCTTTCAAAGAAACACCTTCCTCTACAAATGGGTTAGGTAAGCCATTCCATTTGATTGTTTGAATTTTGCAATTCAAATCCCCTTGTAATTGCAAAATTAAGGGATGTGCTAAATAAGTCATGTAATGTTTAATTACCTTGTGTGGTATTATTTTAGATTTTAAAGTAATGGATTAAGTTATATAATGAATATAAATTCCACAGACCAAGAATTATAGTTAAATGTATTAATAATAACACCCAATGCTCCCAATGTCAATGTCACTTTAGTTGGGAATTGTTGTTGTATTAGCAACATGAAATGTATTAGACGTGTATCTTCAAAATATATCAATGGTAAAGATTTTAAATTTAAATACTCTATTTCAGAAAATTATTACCGATAAAGTTGATGTAATAGAACTTCATCTCTTCAGCACATGTTTAATTGCAACTTCCAGAAGTTGTTTTACTAGGTAATAGTTACCTATTAATTTAATGCATTCGTTTGGTTATAAAATACAGTGCTATGCTGTGCGTTTCAGCAATAACAGTATATATCTGTACTATTTAATATTTTGAGCTAACAAAAATTTATTTGTAAAATTATATTTCGGCAGCATTATGGTATGTGGCATCGATTTTTTATAATACTATTATGTACATTGTTGACGATATCGTTCTGATGCATTGATATAGCGTGACTTTATTAGGAATTCGTTAGTTCATCGCATATTAAACAATGTATGTATGTTAACAATATTTATGAATAAGGGATGTATTTACAGATAGTAGTGACACAGTTACAAAAATCATTATTATACAAAAAGTGAAAGAACTGGTAAAAATACAATAAAAGACATCTTTTTGTCAAGAACACGTACTGCATGGCTGGAATATCTGAGAAACCTATGTGTCAGATATCTTAATGTTTAAAAGCCAAACAATGTGGGCCTGCAGACAATTCTGGACAAAAAATGTCAAAACAAACTATAAAAAGGGGTAGTAAAAGATATATCTATTGTTCTGTATTAAATTGTGGATGAGTTTACCAATGCAAACACACCCCGTACCTACATGTACTAGTATATGTATATGATAGCGTAGAAATATTTAGAGTAAGTACCTAAGGTATTTATAATCTGTCCGTTAAAATTACTAACCGTATTCAACTAACAAATTGACCCGTGCGTTTATTCCACTATATCTGATTGGAATTAACTGCTCGTTCAAATTACATGACGTCATGTGAAAATGTTCCATGTTTCATTATGAAATAAAAGCCAGAAAAGGTTATTGTTCTTGGGAATGCGGTAAGCGGTAGGTAGTAAATAGTAGATAGTAGGTAAGTAGGTACTCCCTCTGATGCAATTAAGCTCAGAGATTTCAACTAAAGTAGAAATGATGTTATCGTGAAGTTACAGAGCGATTTGACTCATGTCTTTCATGTTATTTATAATTTACTAGATAAGAAAAGCCTTTTGTTTTTCGATAAAAATACGGGACTAATAATTTATCTAACACGCAATAATGAAATATCTAAGTAATTTAAGGGATATTGGCTAGAAGTTCGTTTGATAGCGTTTAGCACCTTCTCGTTAACTCATTGTACTTGAACAGCAGTAAATTATGGAATACTAATAGTCGATAGTACATATATACAAATATGACTAGTATATAATTGTAATTATTATCGGTCGATGTCCATATAACTTTACCCAAATATGTAATAATAATATTATTATTCTATTTATTGACTATGGTCATATTTACTTAAGATCCTACGTAGTAGGAGGATACATTTTTCGGATTAAATCGTAAGTAAATGTATTGTGAGCAAACACATGCCACATCGGAATCAAAAGTATATAATAATTAAGAAGCATGTATTTGGAAAAAAAGTTAATAGTTAATTAATCTATTCGTCCCAACTGAAGCCATTGTCTTACCTATATAAATCATAATGAACGCATCATATTATCCGTTTATATAAAAGTAGATCAGTCACTTAAATATTAGAAGATTTGCTTAATGTTAGATAACCAACATCCCTGCTGTTAGATATCACAATGAGCTTTAAGTGTTTTTGTTGCGCCCCTCACTCCATTGTAATGCAATTTATAATATTTCAATATGATTTTACTATTTTACTTGTTATTTAAGATTTGTAACTCAAAACTTTTTACTATGTCGCGACGGCTTTGTCAAAATAATATCTATGTAAAAATTATACTGTATATATATAAATATTGTTAACTAATTCACAATTTACGTTTTAGTAAAGTTACACTCAACTAGTAATCGCGGACTGACAACAGTATGGAACGTGTCAATTTGTCCATGTCAAAGCATTGTCAATTCAATTGAGCGTCAACTTAATGCATGTCTTTTGAATCAATTACTCGTAATCCTTTTCATCCTATGACAAAGATACTAATGATTTCATTGCGCCCTCATACCATAAAACTCACCTAAATACGTTCAACATAATATTAAATATAACAGTGTGCAACGCTTTATCGTTATCGTTAAGTAAATTAAATAATCAAGATGTAAACGTGATGTTATATAAAGATAGTCGTTGGTGTAATGCCCAAAAGACAAAATAAATTAATAGTAATAAATCATTGCCTTAAAATGATTCCGGGATTATCTTGCTTTTGTATGGAAAATTACGTGCAACATTGTTTTTAAGCAATCTGTACTATATATTGTTTCAAAAAGAACGCTATTAACAATATGAATTGTATTTATTTCGAATAAACGTAATTTGACCCACCCATGAAAATTTTTGAGAGAAAAAATACTTATTGCATATTCCGAAATAATTTGAGTTATCAGGAGAAGTATAATTTTTACTGTGCATACTAATTTATAATATAAATAAATTGCATTATTCATTTGAAATGTTTTCTTATAATGAATAAATCCACATGTTTTTCAGGTTGTGTTTTTACAATTAAATACGTAGTTTATTTAAGTAGATATATTTTTAATATGCTGTATGCATTTATAAACATTAGCAAAATAAATAGGTAAATGCTATGTATGTAATATATTTACTATAAGGACCTAAACCTTTAATATAGATTAACAACGCAACGATATAGGTAATACAGATTATAGACAGAGTGTATACGATTAGGCTGCTTTATATTCTGTATTTAAGGCACATAAATATGTATTATGTTGCTCTTTAAAAGTTAGCCATTTTTGGGCATTTGTATTAGCATTGTGCTCTACTGTCTCAAATCGTTACGTTATATTATTGTTTGGTGTTTATTGCATTTTATTACCATTTGGCATCGATCCAAAATATTTACATTGCAAGATTAAATACAATCGAACAAATACAACATGCATAAAATAATATTTATGCCAATATTCATATTTTTATAGCTTTGGTTTACAACAATTTGTATTGCAATTGCAAATTGCAATAATATAGAAAGCCATAATTAAACTCACACTTATAATCGCTTATGTACAGGGCTAGCCAAAAAGATGTCCCCGTGGTCTAGGTCATCTAGCTCCTAAACTAAAACTCCGATAAAAA
>JAQFYC010003984.1:0-18754 GCA_034694165.1 Tomocerus mixtus | reverse complement strand
TAGAAAGGGTTATAATGGCCGGCCGCAGGCCGGCCGCGAAATTCTTTTCCATGTGGCCGATGGCCGCGGCCGGGCCGCGAAAATAAACTACTCCTAAAAGTGGACAAATGGCCGGGCCGAGGCCGGGCCGCAAAAAAGTGTGCCCATCTCTGTTATATACATTCGTTGGTCGTACGTAAATAAATATAACATGGTAAATAATAACATATTGTTAAACCAAAGGAGCATGTACAGAGCGACCAATATAAATATTGTATTAGCGGACTGGATTTATTTTTCGATGTATGTCCAAATGTTCATCTGTAACGAAAATATTTTAAATTCATTTATTATTATTTATTCATTTATAATACATCACTGTCGGAACATTTGTATAATTACAATTATATCACAATGCCGACATGAAAATAATTTTTGACAGCGTAAACCGTAGCTAATTTAAATAACATTGATTATTACCTTAAGATTACAATGTTTATATTTAGATCTCTTAAATGTTTATTTCATAAATAATATGAATACTAAATTGCAAACCTCGGAAAATCACGATCACTTGATTAAAGAAAAGGACCATTTCATTTCTTCGCTTGTAAATGTTGTAATAACAGGCTGTACCCAAAGTATAGGACATTGCCCAAATACAAGTAAACGATAACATTGGCAAATTCACAGAACTTCGTCCATTTCTGATCTGAAAGTATACTTGAATCCATTCGTACAAACAGTAGAAGAAACATTGCATTCCAAATGCTCTCCATACAATTGAATGGACCACATTTTTGCAAACAGACATAGTAGCCGTTTGATTATCCCAAACAAATGGCAATACTTTGAAATTTCCATAATGTTGTACAAAGTATCCTATATACTTTAAAGTTTTACTGGATAGCATTTTGCGAAAGTTGAACCAAGCTTAACGGAGTATTGTTATTGACTACCTTAGTGCCTGCTTATTTTCGCAATGAACTCATTCTACCTCTTTAGTTGGGTTGATTGACTGATTTAGGTGTTAAGCGGTCGAAGGGGCTAAACATTCTTTTGAGACATGAAGTCTAGGATTATAATAAATAACGATAACGACTACATTTGTGAACAGCATGTAATTAAATTATCAAAGGCTGCCAGTAAATTAATTTAGAAGATCCAGCATAAGTAGTAGTAGAAGTATTTCATTTATTGATTGTTTCATATCTGTTTACAATCATATCGTATCATTATCACAAACTAAACACTATCAAAAAGTATAATTAATAACATTTCATATACGGTAAGCTTAATGTGTATTACAATAATTAGAACATCGATAACCCAAATGCTCTGTTACTTACACATATATCCGAGATATCTACATATATTATTTCTTAGAAACTAATGATGTGACAGTACCCAGCCTGTACGAACGATCAAAATATTAAACCAAAAATGAAATGGACGACATCCTTTACATTTAAAACCTAGATAATGTCCATTATAAAATAGCATAAGGATTTTAACATTAAATACAAAAGCGAGGGAATGACAGCTACTACTGCCCTGTTAAACGCATTGAAACAGTTGTAGTATATAAAGCCGAACAATACTTTGCTTACACTATATGTGAACGACATCATATAGATACCTTTAAGGCCCCTCAAGTAATTGTCTGTATACAGATTTTACGATCATAATATTCCATATTGACCGGAGTGTTTGTTGAGGTTGCTTACAGGTAACTAACATGTCAAAATTTTGATACGTTGGCACTGAAAGTTTTAACACCCCATATTCCATATTCGATCAGACAAGTTTTGCCCTTTTCTTTCACATACCTGCCTGTCAAACTAATATTAGGTAAATGATCAAAAAATCCTCAGCAATTCCTAGACAGTGTATCTAGGAATCAGTTGAGCCCCACCACTTCAAAAACCATTGAGCCGTCTAAAACTAGATACAATATACACAAACGATTTTTTGGATTTTTTAAAGGTCTACATGCGATTGGGAACGGAAGGCAGGTGGAAAGACAGTAGAATATCATATTGGTACACCATGGAGACGAGGCAGAGATGGGAAATACATTAGAGAAATGCTCTTGTCATTTTCCTCTCTATTATAGCTACATCGACTCGGGTTTGTGCAAAAATTGGGATTTTGCTCTCCTTCTCATGCCACAGATCGGGCAAAAGTTTCTAAAAGCGGATTGTTAAGCGGGTTTAGAGTAATCTTAAAAATCGTTAACAATTAATCCTACAAACTAAATTAATTCCAGTATAACGCAAGCATTGCTCTGAAAGCTCAAGAAACAGAATCACTTAATTATTTAATAATTTGAGTATAATAAAGCCAATGACATTGTATAACAAAAAAGAGATTAGCGCTACACAATTTCATCAGATTTTTCATTTTCAGCCAGCCCCATTGTATTAGAGACCAGCTTAACATAATTCAGATCTTATTTTCTACCTATGTATGCATTTATTTATGACCATAATTTCAACATGCCATTTCTGGCATCACCACCACCACATCTGGCCTAGGACCGCGTACAGAGCATGCTATCAGTACTTGGCTTCAGAACACAAAATATGGATGACAATAAATTCAAAACCACAAAATAACAGTGTAATTGCTTACGTTTCCCGAAAGAGCATCTTTTTCTGCGAATATGGGGTTGATATGACATTGAATTCTTTCACCCTGTACATGCTCTATAGCTAAATGAACGAAACGGTTTAGTTAGTGACACTATTTAGCTCGCCCAATTATTAAGGAGCTTGTCTCCTTTATAGTTTTGTTGTGTCCGTCGGTCACTCTGTACGTCCGGTTGCGGTGTAACTCAAACCCGGGTTGAGATATCGATTTTATATTTTCAGACTAGCCTATTGAGCTCCCTACGGTTACATCATTGAAAAAATGGGGTTAATAGGCCAACGAGTTACCAACTTTTTTATATCCTGTCTACAAAATTATTGTATTACGTATATCCATCCATCACATGGCAAACTAAATGGGCATGCATTTTTAAGCAGGAGAAGCAATTAATAATGACATTGTGTAATTAGATATTGACAAATAAAAAGCAAAAATGTACAAATAGTGAACTGCTCTCAAAATGCCAACCCTTACTCCAAATTTTTTCAAACTCTTGATCTCACGTCGAACGATTGGATTTCTTGCACACGTTGAATTAATTTTTTGAATATACAGATTTGCAGTTTCGTAGACTTGAGCAGCTTCAAGAAGGAATGCTGTGCAAATAAACATACACATTATAACGCAAAACGGATAGATGGTATAAATAGCCAATGGAATCTTTCCAGCAAAACGAATTGATGCAAACAAAGGGAATACAATGAACCATGCAAAAATTGTGAGACACGTTGGAAAGAATGACTTGACAATACTTTCATTGAAATACGCATTAAGAACTTGCAGCCTTTTGTACAACTGGATACTTCTTTTTGATTTCTGTTGAGAACTTTAGAACAATATTTATCGCATTAATATTTAACTCATACTAAATAGCGCTCTACTTAATTCAATGATGTATTATAGGTAACTATTTTATACAGTATGATAATTAAATATTTGTACTTACATCATAACTTTGAGCCAATATGGTGCAATAACCATATAAATTTGCATATAAAGTATACAAAAGGTTAAAGCTCCAATGATACTGGTTTTCAATAAAATATCTACAGGAACTCCCAACAGAATAATAGCAGTAGTCATATATTCCTTAGGGATGAGCCATGTTATATACATTCGTTGGTCATACATAAGTAAATATAACATCGTAAATAATAACACATTGTTAAACCAAAGGAAAATGTACAGAGCGACAAAGACAAATATTGTATTAGACGGATTGGATTTATTTTTGGATGTGTCCAAATGTTCATCTGCAAAGAAAACATTTTATATTCATTTATTGTTAATAATTAAAAATACTACATCACTATCGGAACATTTGCATAATTAAAATTGTATCACAAAAGCCACGTGAAAATAATTTCAGACAGCGTAAACCGTAGCTAATTTGAACAATAAATTAAGGCAGCGAATTAGGAATATCTACCTGTTAATAAATGATACGCAAACTACAGATAAATTGCAAACCTCGGAAAATCACGATCACTTGATTAAAGAAAAGGACCATTTCATTTCTTCGCTTGTAAATGTTGTAATAACACGCTGTACCCCAAGTATAGAACATTGCCCAAATACAAGTAAACGATAACATTGGCAAATTCACTGAACTTCGTCCATTTTTGATCTGAAAGTATACTTGAACCCACTCGTACAAGCAGTAGAAGAAACATTGCATTCCAAATGCTCTCCATACAATTGAATGGACCAGAGTTTTGCAAACAGACATAGTAGCCGTTTGATCATCCCAAACAAATGGCAATACTTTGAAATTTCCATAATGTTCTACAAAGTACCCTATATACTTTAAAGTTTTACTGGAAATCATTTTGCAAAAGCTGAACAAAGCTTAAAGAATTATTGTTATTGACTATCTTAGTGTCTACTTATTTTCGCAATGAACTCCTTCTACCTCTAGTTGGATTGATTGACTGATTTGGGTGTTAAACGGTCGAAGTTGCTACACATTATTTTGAGACGTGAAGTCTATGATCATAATAAATATATAACGACTGTCATAATTGTGAACAGTATGTAATTAAATTATCAATCGCTGCCAGTAGCCAGTAGGTAAATATAAATTAATTTAGAGGCCCCTGTCTAATTAATGGTTAATAATCTATGTAAATACAGCCCCATGATTTCAAATAAGTAGTGCAGGTGTCATTCCCAATTGAAAATTGGAAAAAATTACTAACCATAAGAATACGCTGTTTATCTGCCTGTCCGTCTCCACGATAAATCAAACACTGATTGAGATACTATCGAAACTTTCTGTGCCCCAAACTTTGAGAAATGTGAGATTGCGTGAGAATTCAACAGTATAGGGTATTCTGGCTAGATATACTCACGCCAGGAAAACCTGTAAAATGGAGAGAAAAAATTCCCAAGCCTTTATGCCCAAAACACAAGTGTCCAGTAGATGAGGCATTAGGATGACATTCAAATGAGTCTATCAATAATTGTCAGCAGGGAACATTATTATATACGTTAATGTTCATTATTATGTATCGCCAGGATACATTATAAGAAAGTCGTAAGTGAGCACTCCCAATACCTATCTATCTTATTAGTTCCACTTTCGATTGAGCGAGCGTGACGGCGGTGTCCGTCCGTGGGCGTACGTCCGTCCGTAGAGGGGAGTTTGGGCTTACATTTTGGGTTACGGGTTGGTCAACCTACCTAATCCACTTACCTACACCCTATGTTACCTAATGTAAAATTAGTAATCGCCAGAAAAATCTCACTGGCGATACATAGGGACACCCGAGCGGTCCGTATTATTACTGTGTTGTGGAGAGTAGTTGAAATCATTTAAAGATTTAATATTAGTACAATAGTTTAAGCACTATTGTTTAGTACTATTCGCACTACTGCTGTAGGGTAGGGACCTGTACAGTATAGAAATAATTTAATTAACAATATTTTAATTTCCAATAAAAATGGATCTGCCGAAGTGTGGCTATGTTGCATTTTTCTGTTACTTATATCTGTTGTCAATTTATATTGCTTTGTACTTTAACTTTGTACGATTACATAGCTTTTAACCAACCCATTCATTTACTACATTGCGCATTGCATACTGCTTCAAACTTATCCAATATTGAAGCTTTACCATGGAAATAGACTAAAACCTGCACCATGCACTCAAATGGAAGAATTAGGTGGGATTGGAAAAATAGATGAGACGTAAACGGTATGGCAATTACTATATGCCGCTTAGAATGGGAAAGGCTGGTACTACTGTAGCATATTCCTGGAATCCGCTCTCCGCGGGCTACTTGTGCTCCGACTTACTCGGAGTAACTCGGGAGCAACTCTGAGCTCTTCGGAACAAGATAGTATGAACTTAGTTACTATATTCCCTATTCATGGTTGATAAATGTATGCTTTATTTACAAATCAATTGAATATAATAGATATAACAATTCAAAAATGTTAAAGTTATGTTATTCATTAATAGTATTTGCTAGATAATTACAACTGTGTTATCTAGAAAAGCAATTACTAAGGTATGTAATTCATTTGGGCACTATTATTTTTCATTCTACCAAACAAAAACATTATTCAAATGTTGAGTACAGATTTGGTTATCAATGTTAGCATCAGAAGCACTTTGAAAACCTAGGGGCTGTAAAAATAAATCCAATAAAAATGCACATTAGCTTGAAAATCAGAAATTCACAGTTCTTACCGTCCTGTTATGATTTAAAAATAACTATGTGGTGGAAGTTCTTTGGTTATAATACAATTAGTAATATGATACATTTCTAGTGAAAGAAACAGTACAATAATGGGCAAATCCTTAAGCAGGGGAAGCAATAAGTAGAGACATTGTATAGTTAGAAATAGATAAATAAAAAGCAAAAATGTACAAATAGTGAACTGCTCTCAAAATGCCAACCCTTACTCCAAATTTCTTTAAACTCTTGATCTCACGTCGAACGATGCGATTTCTTGTACACGTTGAATTAATTTTTTGTATGTACAGATTAGCAGTTTCGTAGACTTGAGCAGCTTCAAAAAGGAATGCTGTGCAAATAAATATGCAAATTAGAACGCAAAACGGATAGATGATATAAATTGCAAATGGGATCTTTCCAGCAAAACGAATTGATGCAAACAAAGGGAATACAATGAACCATGCAAAAATTGTGAGACACGTTGGAATGAATGACTTGACAATACTTTCATTGAAATACGCATTAAGAACTTGCAGCCTTTTGTACAACTGGATACTTCTTGTTGATTTCTGTTGGGAACTTTAGAACAAAATTTATCGCATTAATTTTTAACTCATACTAAATAGCGCTCTACTGAATTCAATGATGCGTACAAGGTAACTAACTATTTTATACCTACTGTATACTGTATAGTAATGGAGTATTTGTACTTACATCAGAACTTTGAGCCAATATGGTGCAATAACCATATAAATTTGCATATAAAGTATACAGAAGCTGGAAGCTCCAACGATACTAGTTTTAAATAAAATGTCT
Organism: Tomocerus mixtus; assembly: GCA_034694165.1. Lineage (NCBI taxonomy): Eukaryota > Metazoa > Arthropoda > Collembola > Entomobryomorpha > Tomoceridae > Tomocerus > Tomocerus mixtus. The sequence goes on along the minus strand of JAQFYC010003984.1, from coordinate 11,624 downwards.
ACTGGAACCCCCAATAGGATAATAGCAGTAGTCATATATTCCTGAGGGATGAGCCATGTTATGTACATCCGTTGGTCGTACATAAGTAAATACCAACACGGCAATTAATAACATATTGCTAAACCAAAGGAAAATGTACAGAGCGACAAACATAAATATCGTATTAGACGGATTGGATTTATTTTTCGATGTGTCCAAATGTTCATCTGCAAAAATTCATTTATTGTTATTAATTTAAAATAATAAAACTGTCGGAACATTTGCATAATTACAATTGTATCCCAAAAGTCGACGTGAAAATAGTAATTTTTAGATATCGTAAACCGTAGCTAATTTGAATAATAAATTAAGGCCGCGAATTGGGATTATCTAAATATTTGTCACATTTTTTTTTATTATTACTTTAAGATTACAAGTTTATATTTAGACCATTAAATGTTTATTTTCCACAAATAATACGAATATTAAATTGCAAACCTTGGCAAATCACGATAACTTGATTAAAGAAAAGGACCATCTCATTTCTTCGCTTATAAATGTTGTAATAACACGCTGTACCAAAAGTATAGGCCATTGCCCAAATACAAGTAAACGATAACATTGGCAAATTCAACGAACGTCGTCCATTTCTGATCTGAAAATATACTTGAACCCACTCGTATAAACAGTAGAAGAAACATTGCATTCCAAATGCTCTCCATACAATTGAATGGAGCACATTTTTGCAAACAGACATAGTAGCCGTTAGATCATCCCAAACAAATGGCAATACTTTGAAATTTCCATAATGCTGTACATATATATATATACATATATATGTATCCTATATACTTTAAAGTTTTACTGGATAGCATTTTGCGAAAGTTGGACCAAGCTCAACGGAGTATTGTTATTGACTACCTTAGTGCCTAGTGCCTGCTTATTTTCTCAATGAACTCATTCTAATTGTACCTCTTTAGTTGGGTTGATTGGCTGGTACTAAACGGTCGAAGGGGCTACACATTATTTTGAGAGATGAAGTCTATGATCATAATAAATAACGACTGTCATTTGTGAACAGCATGTAATTAAATTATCAATGGCTGCCAGTAGCCAGTAGGTAAATATAAATTAATTTAGAAGCACCAGCTTAATTAATGTTTAATATATAACATCTATAAAAGTAAATACAGCCCCCTTTATGGCAGGCGTCATTCCCACTTCAAAATTGGAAAATTCAATTACTAAACATGAATACCCTGTTTATCTGCCTGCCCGTCTCCGCGATAAGTCAAAAACTGATTGAGACACCGTAGTGAAACTTTCTGTGCCCCAAACTTTGAGAAATGTGAGATGCATGAGAATTCAACCAGAAAGACCTGTAAAATGAAAAACAAAGATGCCTAAGGCTTTGTGCCCTAAACATAAGTAAAGATTTAATATTAGTACAATACTTTGAACGCTATTGTTTAGTACTGTAGGGAGTAGGGACCAGTGCAGTAGCAATAATGTTAAACAATAATATTTTAATTTGCGTTTCCAATAAAATTGGATCTGCCGAAGCGTGGCTATGTTGAACTTTTCTGTTGGTTATATCTCCAGTGTTAATTTACGTTTCTTTGTACTTGAACTTTGTACGATTACATCTCCAACACAATACTTCTTATGTTAGGTGCTACATAATATACATTATTGGGATTTGACGCAGAATATATCAAGCCTGCATCTTGCAGCTTTTATTTTATATAGCTAAACCTCAGATTACGATGATGGTACCTACATTATACCATTAATACTACATACTATGGGCGCTTGTTATTAAATACTTGCAGGTACTTATAATAATAATAGTAGTTTTATTCAAGTGACAACATTTAAGTACAAACCCTAATTATGAGATCATCCAATCATACAAGACGTAATTAAAAGCACACTAGCACTTCTCGTCCCCCACTGACACATTAAATATATAAATTCTACGTAATAATAACGTCTACACTATACAATTTCCTAACACTATACATAACATTTCAAGATAACTAGTAGTATAACAGCATCAGTTGTTATTAGTTATTATATAATAATTTGAGTATAATAAATAATTCCGTACCATTGCATAACAAAAGAGATTAGCACCACGCAATTTCATCAGATCTTTCAGTTTCAACCAGGACAATTGTATTAGAAACAAGCTTAACATAATCCATTTTATTATTTTTTATTATTATTATTATCCATATTTTTAACCTATGTATGCATTAATGTATGACCCTAATTTGAACATGCCATTTCTGGCATCGCCACATCTGGCCTAGGACCGCGCCTAGGACAGCTATCAGTACTTGGCTTCAGAACACAAGATATTGATCACAATAAATTCAAAACCGCAAAACAATATTATAATTGCTTCCGTCTCCCGAAAGAGCGTCTTTTGCTGCGTATATAGCGTTGATATGACATTTATTGAATTATTTCACCTTTTTACCTGCTCTATATCTAAATGAACGAAACTGTTTATTAGTTAGTTATACTATTTAGCTCACCCAATTAATTACACCAATTCTACAATTAATTATTGATTACTTAGAAGTATGTATCTTTACTAAATTGCGTTAAGCCATGCAAACTAAATGGGTATGCATTTTTAAGCAGGCGAAGCAATTAGTAATGACATGGTGTAATTAGATATTGACAAGTAAAAAGCAAAAATATACAAGTAACGAACGGCTCTCAAAATTCCAACTCTGACTCCAAACTTTTTCAAACTCTTAACTTCCCTCTGGATTATTTGATTCATTGAAACAGTCGACTTCATTTTTTGAATATAGAGATTGGATATTTCATAAACTTGAGCTGCCTCGAATAGGAACGCTGTGCACATAAATGTGCAAGTAACAACGCAGAGTGGATAGACTGCGTAAATGACCAATGGAATCTTTCCTACAAACCTAATTGTTGCAAACATAGGAAATACAATAAACCACGCAAAAATAACAATAAAAGCTGGGAAAAATGACCTCTGAATGCTTTCATTAAAGTAAGCATTCAGCACTTGCAGGCGTCTGAACAATTTGATATTCCTTCTCGATTTTTGATGAAAACTGTAAAATAAATAAAGAAGAACAAGAATTTATTTAGTTCTGAAATTTGAAGGCTTTGAATGAATGTCTACTTAAGGATGACTGCATAAAAACAGGCTGCCATTTAATCCATGAGTAAAACAAGGAAATCAAAGGTTCATTTTTCCAGGTTATTAAAAGAAGGAAATTTAGCGTTACACCGAAAAGGAAAATACTATTCAAAGTGTTTGTACATTAAATTAATACAAACGTAATTGCCACATTGCCAGTCACATAATATACAGATATACTAAAAAATCAATGCTTTAGACGTCGAAGGAATCCAAACTAGGATATTCAAGGGAACCAGTCAAAAACTAAACTCTGATTCAACAAAGCTGCTGATTATTATATTCACTCTTGAAGTTTTTTTCCGTTTTTAGTAAGACATGAATAAAAGCTTATGTATATATCTCCATGCTTTAACAATACTAAACCTACGCCTAACTGGCTTAACATATTAAAGAGGAAAACTAAATGTTTAAATTTCAAGACATTAAAATCTGGTCATGTGTATTTATTTGCATGCATTCTGAATTTAAGAATAAGGCCCAGCTTCTGCCTGTCTAGCTTTTAGTGTAAGTCAGATACAGTAATATTTATTCGTAGATCCCCCTTACGACTCCAATTAAGATTCTTGCGATTCTTAGACTAAGACTAGGCTGCTCAGACTACCAATGAAACTTTGATACTCAAACTGGTATTTTACGACATTAAACATTTTCACTCACATTCTAAAAAATATTCCATTAATTAAAGAAAAACGACAAAGGGGCAAGCCCTAGGAACCAAGGGCGCCACTAAATCATTTATTTTGGACTAATTTAATTACCATCTATGATTTATATTGGACTGTTAATTGTCTCCTTATTACTGATAATTAATTTTGTTCTAGTGCCCACTTCCAAAGATAATTTTCTTTGTTTTAATGACGCAAAAGGATAATGATAAGTACCTTATTTAAGACACAATTCTTTTGTTTTGATGATCATTTAAAGATCTCAAAATTGATTTACTTTTGTGTAGAATAAGCTACATATTATGTAGTACAAAAACAATATAGTCTGTTATTTGTGAAGGAAAATTACTATTATTTAATATTTTAATTACCTGAGTACTCTGAGCCAATAAGGAGCAATAACCATGTAAAATTGCATATAAAGGATAGAAAAAAGTGAAGAAGATATGGAACTAAGTTTACATAAAATATCCACAGGAAGTCCCAACAGAATAATACTAGTGGTCATATATTTCTTTGGGATGAGCGAATTTATATACATGGGCTGATCATACATCATAAAATATATGATTGCTATCAGTACCACAGCGTAAAAGTAGATGAAGATATATAAAGCCACAAATAGAAAAATCGTATTTGAAGGATTGGATTTAACTTTCTGTGTGTCCAAGTTCTCATCTATTAATAAAAAGTTCATGTATCAATTATTATCATTTATACTAGGCCAAAATTAAAAGAATATTGTAGTATAATTGTATCAATATAACTCATAACGCTATTATAATAACATGTAAACACTTTAAAATTGCTACTATGAATAACTACGAATCTAACCTTCTAAAATCCTGATCAATTGGTTAAAGAAGACAACCATCTCTTTTTTCTTTTTGTAGATGTTGTAGTAACAGACAGCAGACCATGTATAAAACACGGCCAATATACATGTAAATGATAGAATGGGTAAGTCCACTGATTTAGATCTATTTGTGACCTGCAAATATACTTGAACACAGGTGTAGAAACAATTGGCAAAAGTTTGCAATGTAAATATTCTCCAAGAAACATTTTGGAATTTGCCTTGGCCAATGGACAAAGTTGAAGATTGATCATTCCACGCAAATGGTAGCACTTTGAGATATTTCCACAAGTTTATAAGCAGCCTTAAATATTTTAGTGTTTTATTGGAAAGCATATTACAGATTAAAAAAAATGTTTTATTAATCGCACTTATCGAAACAATAAATTAATAAAATACTATCATCGCTTTAGTAGCCACTAACCACTTATTCAAATGTTTCTAAGATCAGACTGGATGATTTTTTAACTTTTACTACTTTTATTATGCATCTGACCTTGATAAACCCAAAATGACATTTACGACGTTTATTTCCAGACCGCCGGGCTTAGTCATCTGTGATGTACAGTACTAATCATTAGTCGATATGGAACCCAAAATTTTCTCGTTTGTGTAGACACGGGCAAATAAATTAGATACCTAGGTATTTTCTACATGTAAATGCAGCACCTGTCACACATTAATTTGACTGGTTTGATGTCCATTACAAATGGAAGTGTATATTGTATCATTATAGTCATTCGGGCTATGATTTTGTTACAGAACACGTAATTACGTATTTAAAAATTGCATTTAAAATAATGTCTCATGGAAGATTACTTTCATTATTGTTATAATACAAATTACAGATATAGTATGTGGATTACCTGCCATTATTTATTACTTAGGTATTAGCCTAAGTAAATGTAAAACAATGTAAGTAAATTGCATTGTTGGTCAAAAGTACGAAACAGCTTGGCTTTCATTACTGTAATTATTATACTTTATTTACTATTTACTTTATTCCGCTATAGCCATGTTAGGAAAGTTGTCAAAATGGTTCAAAATACAGTGTTAATTAAGCCAATGCACGATTGACCTATTATTACAGTGCAATGCAATGTATGTCATATTATTTCAACTTAAGAATTCGAATTCCACTTTTAAGTAGGAGACGCAATTAGTAATGACATAGTGTAATTAGATATTGATAAATAAAATGCAAAAATGTACAAATAGCGAACAGCTCTTAATATTCCGACTCGAACTCCAAATCTTTTCAAACCTTTTATCTCCCTTCGTATGGTTTGATTCCTAGTAGAACTAGAATTTACTTTTTGAATATAGAGGTTGGATATTTCATAGACTTGAGCCGCTTCAAGAAGAAATGCTGTACAAATTATTATACATATCGCTACAGCAGATGGGTAGATTATGTAAATGGCCATTGGAGTTTTCCCAACAAATCTAATGGTTGCAAACAGAGGAAATACAATAAACCACGCGAAAATAGCTAGAAATGTTGGGAAAAAGGAGGTAACGATGCTTTCATTGAAATACGCATTTAGGACTTGAAGTCGTTTGAACAGTTGGATACTTCTTTTCGATTTTTGTTGAGCACTAAAAGTAAAAATAATTATTTTGGTTAAAGATTGTATTTGAAACGTTGACATACTTAAAAATTTATAATTTCATAAATACATTTGGTAGAAAAGTGCTAAAATATTTATAGTAAAAATTATTCTATCATCGTTTACGTACCTTAGCACTTTGAGCCAATATGGAGCAATAACCATGTAGATTTGCATGTAAAGTACACAAAAAACAGGAGGAGAAATAGAACTGGTTTTAAATAAAATATCTACAATAAGTCCCATGAGAATGATTGTAGTTGTTAAATATTCATGGGGGATGAACCATGTTATATACATGGGTTGATCATACATCATAAGATACAGTATTGGTGCAACTAAGAAAGCGTAAAAATGTATGAAAATATATAGACATGCAAATATGAATATCATTTTGGAAGGATTTGAGTTTATTTTCTCTGTCTCCAAATGTTCATCTATAAATACAAATACAAGAAGACATAGTTAATGAGTATCGTTCATTGTAATTATCGCATGTATGTAAGTAACGACGGAATATTAAAATATAGCAAACCTTCTAAAATTGTGATCATTTGATTAAAGAAGACAACCATTTCCTTTCTCTTCTTGTAAACATTATGATAGCAGGCACTTGACCAAATAAAAAAAATTCCCCATATACATGTAAATGATAAAGTGGGCAAGTCCACTGACTTATGTCCATTTCTGAGAAGCAAATATACTTGGACCCATTCATACAAACAATAGAGGACGTTTATAAGTCCAAAAAATCTCCAAGAAATCGATTGGAATATGCCAGTGCAAATTGATAAAGTTGAAGTTTCACTATTCCATACAAATGGCAGTACTTTAAAAAACTTTCCAATGTTTATAAGAAATCCGAAATATTTTAACGCCTTGCTGGACAGCATTATTAACTAAAATGTTGCTTGTTACTTGTGCCACTTACTAACGTAGTATCTGCATTAAGCCGATTTTTATTATGTAACATACCTCATTATTTCATATTGGATTTCATATTTTTTGGTATGTGGGTGTAACTAACAATGACAAATTGACTCGGGCTAAGTATTGCTAATGTTTGTATTCAAAATAATTCTAAATTACTGTGAAAACGATGTCTTGTGTCATGTGCAAATCAAGTAAGATGAAATAATGATAATTAATTATAGAACGTGCAACGCAGGTATAATACCAAGAACATAAAATAGCAATTCGATGGCATTTTTCATTAAGTAGCGTACGTAGTAAAATCAAGAGGGCCGTCGGTCTGTCCATCCGTTTCTTGAGTATAGATATGCATATTATGTAATGGAGGAATCTAATGAGCGGATTTGGGAAGGCTTGATCAGTTTTGTCAACCACAGAAAGCCGAGCTACTGGTTAACTTGTACGCATAAAATTATAAATATGAGTCAATGGGATTTTTTGGTTGAAGGCCCATTCTTTAAAGAACCAGATGGAGTCAAGGGCTTTAGTTATTAGGGGCTAAATATATTAATATTATGAGCTGTGTACTATGAATTTTTCTAAAAAGTTTACATTATATGGTAAAACATGGTCTTACTCATAGAACTACTAATAGCTACCTTTTTGAACCCATTTTGCGATGGTAAAATAATTTAGAATTAGAAGAGTAGGGCGTGTAATTGTAATTACATGTTTGGCAATACTCCATTAAATAGATTTTATTCTTAGAGAAGACTAGAAATTACATAACGGCAATAATGTCAAATGTGAATGGAAATCAAGGCGGTGAACATTCTTATATTCTAAGAAGTATAATTATTTATTTATTATAAAGGTGTTCCAGTGGTATTTACTACCCGATGCCGGCGACAATGTTCTAAGCTCTTATTTTATTCTTATAAATAGATAGATACATAATATTTATTATATATAGCAAAAATATTGATACTATTTATTTTCATAATAATAAGATATATCAGAAAAGCTGTCAATAGTGTCTTTAATTAGTCTTATATAATTTTCATAGTCTCACAACGTTCTTTATAATATATATAAAATGCGGTGACTATATGATAAACCTATATATACATTTAATTCAGTCTGGTCTTTTAGACCATTCAGTCTTTACACTTTTATGATCGCTATGTTTATGTATCTGCTAATGTTGTAAAAAACGATGCGCAATGGCTTGTTGGGCTTAATGTAAAAATAAACATATTATACTTAACTAATTATATTTACATTTTTCCCATCAAAAGCTAGGACAAATTAAATTCACCAACAGTAGTCTCCAGTGTGTGTAAATAATTTGCAAGTTGTTTAAAGTCTAAATTCACTTCGAAGTGAAATAAATGTTTGTAAAATTCACTTGAGTCTATTGCAATCTCTTTTTGATTCCGAAAAAGATAATATTTAGCTTGTTTATCGACTAGCTTTGAGAATTCCGAATCTTCAAAGGGATATTCTAGGTCATCAACCCATTCGGGCTGAACCCAGGGATTAGCACTTTCATACTCATCTTCATTATCACAATTAAATTTTCCAAGTAAAACCAGGTCAAAAGATTGGCACTGTTTCAGTAGGCTTATGACATTTTCTAAATCAAATCTCCAAATTTTTGGCTGCCAAATAAAAAGATGTTTGCCTTTAAACATCTTTACAATGCGTTGAAACTCGTGAAATGGAGATTCGTAGTGATATTCACCAAGGTAAAGAGTTTCTAGGCTTCTAATTATATTGCCTGTGATGTTAATATTGTTTAGTTGGAGAAACTGAATACTATTTGGCAAGCCATTTATGCTGACGTCTAACAGGTCGGTGTCGCTATTGTGCAAATGCACATTCTCTAGCTTTTCGTTTCTATAAAAATGAGGCAAGGCACTAATTGATTCATTATAGTTAGTTTTAAAGAGTTTAGATTTGGAAAGAAAAATGGTCTTGGCAGAATAGTTGTGTATCGTTTACAACTAAGTTTCATGATTTTGGAAGGATTAAGAATACATGAGAAATCCACTGTACAAAAATTGGTACGCAAATCTTCAACATTAACTATTGTAGGTTCCAATAAATTCATGCCGTATAAATCTAATAATTTTAATTGCCAGTTACACTTTACCCAATTAAAAACCGTCACATTTTTGAGCGAAACACACCTCATAATACTGTTGCTTAGATTGATATCTGATTCGACAGAAGCACATTTGTCGAAATCCAAAATGATATTCCTTCCCTCGATTTGCAGGTCTTCCGTTTCTCGTAAGTCAAATATTTTGTTAATGAGGAATTCATTCATTTTATTGCCATTTTGAGTAAAAGTATTTTCGGAGCCTAGCAGTAACTTTCTTACGCGTAAAGGCTCGCTGTATTCTTTTACGATAATTTCACTTCGTTTAACATGAACGTCAAAATTTTTAATTTCTGAGTTGTTGAAAATTGAAGAAAAATAGACGGACGAGCATAGGATATTCATTTCTTCGATTTCAACGGAGGGACTTCCCAATAACGATACTCCGTTCAAAATGAGTTGTTTGAATTTCCAATTACAATTCTCCCAGTTTAAAATATTTACATTTTTCAGCGAAACTATCCTGCCGATTTTCTTGTCTGAACACCGACACTGGGAAAAGTCTATCTGAATATTCTGTCCTTCAAGATGCAAACCTTCAGTGCCCCGTAAATCGAATAGCTTGTTTACCATCACGATGTGTTCTGCAATGTTGTTACAGATATATTTATTATCGGGTCCTAAAGTAAGTTTTCTAATGCAAGGAAGCTGGTCTTTGTCCTTCACGTTAATCTGGCAGTGATTTAATTGAAGTTCTTGAATGGAATGAAGTTCCTCCAAATAGAGTCGAATATTTTTACTGCTGGCTTTTGACTCAATGCAAAGTTTACTCAACTGATGTGCATGTCCAAATATTGACGCTATGTTAAAACATTGGTTGCCCAGATTGTCAGTGTCGACTCCGTAAATTTCCAACTCCTTGATGCAGCTTTTAACGTTTTTTATAAAAAAATTCAAAAACGAGAATGGAACTGGCCCCCAGAATTTAAATGCCGCAAACGGTGTATTTTCAGTTGGAGCTGACTTGATAGATTTTACGATTGCCCTTATCTTTTTCTTGAGCTTTAGAACCTCTTGTTTACTATTGTGATACCCCGAATTAAATTTTACACATGCCCGTTTACGAAGGAGCCTGTTTCCAACATTTTCCCACACTTTTGTTACAAGACGCAACTGTTTTAGTTCCTTGAAATTCATGTATCGAAATATGTGCTCCAAAACCTGCAAATAAAAACATTTAATTTGGATTATTACACATAAGTTTGCCATTTTATGAAAATTATGTTTGACGGTTCTCACGTAATCATTTTGTAATATTCGATGCATTGGCTCATGTTTTGCTTCCCCTCCTGATTCCATTTAAACAATTGTGAATTACAATAATTCACAATCTTCCTGCCAGTGACAGACAGTCACAGTTTTCTCGTCATGTCTCAGTCTCACACTAAACACAGCTTCTGCGTGGCAAATTTATATAAAAACTAAAAAATTAGTGGAATGTATCAATAATATTACTTTGATATTCTTTCGTAGAGAAAGAAATACCTTTCCTACTTACAATGGAAATCAGATTTACTAAAAGCATATTATTATGTAAAGCTATAGCTAATAATAATATGTACCTTATCTCACTATTCGAACATTCAAGGTAGTAGGAACACCAGCAGTCATTAAGAAATCCAAAAATTATAAAAAAACAACGCAACACAATTTAGTGAATCTAAATTCCAAATTATCCTTTCGTCTTTAAAAGATCGCGGATGCTATGCCCAATCCTTTAATAATCCAAACGTAAGGTTTTGTATTGAGAGAGAATACTGGACTAGACCTCTTCTACAGTAAATAATATTTTATTATAGCTGTGTAGCTAAAAGCTACCCTAGCTAACTACTATTATGTATGTTAATGTTAATCTGGAAAAAGAGTTAAAATTGCAACCTAACTTATGGTTCAGCAGAGTAAATGAGTAATTTTATTCAACTGGCACTATATTTGGTAGCTCATATTTTGTACGATACTGGTAAATACATTACATTATTAATATAACATGATGCGTGCGTATTACGTAGGAAGGTAAACTCTACTGAAAGGAGATGAGAATGAGAATAAGTTACATAATTATTATGCCTAAATCGCATTTACATTTCTGTGAGTAGTTAAAGATTACAGGACTGTAACATTTAATATGAGCATGCCTATAAGTATGCTAATTACTATTGTTAATGCAAGAGTCTTGCTTCAGACTTCGGCCGAGGTGGTTGTCCGTTCTTGTGCTGGTCCGTGGCTTCGCTGGAGAGTCGAACGG
>JAQFYC010003983.1:0-18758 GCA_034694165.1 Tomocerus mixtus | reverse complement strand
GTGGGTACCACCACTTCAACACAAAAAAGTGGGTTTTCGTCACACATTTCAACGAAAAATCGTTACCTGTGCTGGTCGGGTTGTTATGTCTTGCCTTACATAAGTATATACTTCCATTTGTAGATTATTGGATAACTCATAGTTTATAAAGCAATTTCTGCTTAAGTTACGTTAGTTTCACATGATCTGTATCATATCAAATAACATTTCTACTGTACTATACTAGCAAATAAATAGAACCATAATTTTACCACACACTTTACACAAAGCTTATAACAATAGTTCAGCACACTACACATAAAACCAGACTGTGGTTGCATATGTTTCTGTAGCATTAGCTTTAGCTCCAATTAGCGTATGGTATAAGCAGAAAGGTTGGTGCGTGCAAGTGAATCTAATTTCCCTTTAGATTTGTCACTGACTAAATCACTCATTTCCTTTCTGTAATTATGTGAAGGTAATATTTTGCAATTTTGCACTGGCGATTTGCAAGAGGCTCATTGCTCACTTAAGCGGAGACATAGCTATGTATATGTTGCAGTTCATATTGAAAGCAAGTTTTTCAGATCACAACATATTTCTGGGAATGGAATGTTTATTACCTTTACGCTAACAATAAAACGAACAGTTAATGAATAACTGTTTATTCTGTATCGGCACGATACAGTATGGGTTCGTCTGTGCTGTCTGTCTGTGTGTCCGTGTGTCTGTGAAGGCTCTAACTTTTGAACGCGTCAACTTTTTTCAATTCTGTTTTCAGAATTCGAAAGAGGACGTAAAAAGTAATCTTATCAGTGTTTTTGGACCAAATTGGCCACACCTCAATGGAGTCCTGGCCACGCCCACATATTTTTTAAATACAAACATATGGCAAGTGGGGTATCGTTTTAAAGGTGTTGACGTAAGAAATTCAAATATGAATCTCAATTTACCCCATAGATGGGGTACTGTGAGATTTTGCGGGAATTTAGTACTAAATGTCTCTAATATGCCATTTAAACTATTTTCATCAACAAAACCCGTCCACTGCTCATTCCACTGCACATTTTAACTGCGCATTCCACTGCCGATACAGTTGGAGACCCATTGTCATGGTTTATTCATAATGACATTGGCGAATTTTCATCCATAAAAATGTATTATTAAATTATTATGTATCAGAATAATGGTTAGCAGCATACGCATGTTAAATACACGCTTACTATTGTTTGATCCATGAATCACACATAGGTATTTCACTTAAATCTGAAGTTATGGAACAATTTAGTACATATTGACCAGTACAGTTTAATCTGTACTATTTAGTTTGTTTTAAACCATACCAGTAAATTTCGAACCAGAATAGGTTGGATTGAACCATACCGATGTAAACCTTATTAGTACGGTTTAAGGCAAACTGACTTTCAATATGAACTGCAACATATGTAGCCATATCTGACTTAGCTCCAATTTCCCCACGAGTTTTTGCATAATGAAATTAAAAATTAATGAAGGATTTGCACACTTGTTCTCCAGCGGGTAGACTACTGACTGCCCTTCAAGTATCTACGTTTATGTATGTACGTACACACAAGGCTTATGCAATATTCAAAAAGGAGCTAAGCGTGTGCTCATCATGCAAACTGCAAACGGTGGATTGATGCTAGAGGTTCGTTCGGTTCAGCTTTGTAATTTACAATAAGGCTAACGTGAGGTTGTTCTTGTTTCATTCGTTCGGTGTTTTCCCGTGCTGTGTGTGCTTCTGCTTTATATTTCAGTACAGGATTTTAGTACAGAGATATTATCTTCAGTTTACGAGCGATATTTTATACTGCACTATTTTTGCCTACACATTATAATAGGATAGAGGAAAGCGTTATTTTATTTTCCACTCGGCTGTGTTGATTTTTTTCATCTCGGTAATGTCATGTCATGTCATAACCATTCCGCAAATGTGCAAATAAAGTTGATGAAAAGAACTGAGAGATTTTTTAATCTGTAATATAAATGCACATGAATTATTCATAAAATAATACAACGTAGCAATAGGAAACCAAACCAACGCAACTGAAATCTATGTACCTAAGCTTAATAGAATAGTGCTCTATATATTCGTATAACAATAGCATTTGCAGATAATGCATAGGATAGGACAGAAAGTACTATTTATGTATATCCACCTTCGTTGTTCTGTTTTCTGGTGTTGTATAAATTATGATATGTAGACATTGCATTGTGCTCCCCTTTCTCTATGCAGTCAACTCAAGTCTCGCTTTTGCCGACAACGAGAGCGAAGACGTCAATGCTTTTGTAATTCTTTACGATCATATTTTACTTAGAATGCAGTACAACGGGGCATTTCTTCGAAATTTACATACACTGTACATTGTATACAGTACAATACATGCACTCGTACAATGTACAACTGACGATGAGTTATCTGTATGTATATTTATTGTATAGGTATATTGTAACCTATACATATACCTTGTAAGAAATTGTTTATATAAAAAACTGTTCTTCATCTTGTCAAAAAGTCTCCCATCGGATTTAAAAAAATGGAATATGGAGCAACGTCCAATATTCTTATCATCTTAAGGAAGGTCAGCAAGTTTATCAGAACACGTCAACTTGAGATTTCGGTTTTCCAAAAATTAAATTCGGGGATATGTAGTTGTTTTTCGGTTGTTTCTTACATGAATTGTAATTTATTTATGTTAATAAACTATTTTTGAGGTCGAATTTGCTCTATTTACTTTTTTAGCATCCAATAAAAAAATTTTTAGATAAGCAACAAAACTTTTCTGATCACATTTTTTTTCTCTTTATGTTATGTATTCTCATTCTGCGTGTATTAGTTATTTATTACAGCGTTCTACCAAAGTAAATCTGTAAATTCCTCTTGATATGACTCATTGAGACACATACAATACATACCTAGTATAGGTATTTTACAAAAAGCATTTGTAATTTCATCTCTTTCAGAATTTGTATACATACTGTGTCAAAAAAAAGGGATATAATCGGGTTGTCGTGTCGGATGGTGATATGAACAGTATTATGGTACAGTTCAAAAAGAAAAGAGTTTGTTTGTAATGTATAGCATGCATACATAACATACAGGTAATGTGGAATGTGTAGTACTCGTGTATTCTATTTGTACTCATGAAAACTATCAATATTTTAGTAGTTGTTTGAAGAATGCATTAATTGACATCTCCCGTCTATTCCTTTGTGCACGATTTTCTAGTTTCCAGTTTCCAGCAGTTCTTGTGATGATGAGTCGATGATGAGTTCCCTATTACAGAATTTAGTGCTTTGATCATTTGCTTTTGCTCTGCTTTTCCTCTTACACTGCTGACTGCTGCTGGGCCGAAAGGAGTTGAATGAAAACCTCACGGAATACTATTTCCCTAATTCTACGACAAAACAGAACTGACGTTAGCAAACTTTAAAGTTGTACATACTACCTGGTTATATGGGGAGCAGGCAGGTAGTGATACTTTTTCCTTGTGTACATACTACGCATTAATAAATAATGATATGCATACAACTTTAGGCATTAGAAGTAGAGACAAGACATAAATATCCTACAGCATCATTTAAATGTTGAAAAAGATTTACTAATTCATCAAAAAAACCTTTATACCTTTTCTATGCAAACAGAATCACTCGACCTTGATGGATACATTAGACATAAATAGACAACTTAACTTACAATTCATGTAGTGAGACTGACAGAATGAATTTAAGTATGAAACTGCCATTTAATTGCATGAAATGATTTAAATAAATAAAAATTGAATTGATATGGATTACAGATAGCTTAGAGATTCCCATGTGTAATACCCGCAAGCCTAGATTCTCATGTATTAAATCCGAACCTAGATTCCCGTATATAAAGCCCGAACCCTGATTCTCATGAGGCAAGTCTGAGCCTGGAAATATGTGTGACAAATAGGTATATGCTACGTTTGAGCCTGGAATTTTACAAATCGTTTATATTTATGGATACCTTAAGTCATGCTATCGTGCCAAATTCCACGAATTCTTTAAGATTTAAAAGATTTCCTACTTGGTTCACGTTCACATTAGCAATCGGCAGCGACAGTGACAAGACACGCGGATTGAGAATTGAATATACTAATAAAACTAAATTACTATAGGCATGTATTCAAAATCACGTTTGCTGCAACTTTATACAAGTAATTGTTATGCATGCTTACATAGTTGCGAATCACGGAAAACTGTTTCATTGAATTTGTATTGTTTATTTGTTTATTTATTTAGTAACTCATTCTTAATCGCAATTGATGATAAAAGTAATAATATTTTACATGTATTTTAATCAAGTACAATAATGCGTACTTGTTATTAATACTATATTATGTATTTATGTATGTATCATTAATTATTACTTGTTAAACGTTTCGAATTGTTTAGTTTTATTCTACGGAAGTGCATTTACAGTGAATCAAATCACTTGATGTCTATTTTATTTTATTTATGTTGTAATTGTAATTGTAATAGAAGAAACTCAATTTCCCTTCCACTTTCTTTGTAAATACACATTAATTAATTAACTGTTAGTAAGTATTTATAATAATTATCATATGATGTATGTAAGTGTTTTTAATTATTGTTTAGAATATTTCCATTAATTAATTATTCAGTAGTTAACATCCCTATTTTGTAACTTAATTACAATTATCAACATAGTATATGTGGTGTATGGTTAGTATTTTCAATAAGTACATAACTCGGATTAGTAAATATTTTTTAATTAAGCTACATAATAATTGTATTCTTTGTATCTTCACTTATGTTTGTGTTTATAAATTACAAATCAATTAAGGTACCTAATTTACATGTCTTCATGGTATAGCTCAAAAGAGTCACAATTCACACACCAGTACAGTAACTCAATTCAGTTAAATACATTCCTACATAGGAAACAATTAAACATTTTCATATAGGTACTTCATTACGATACGCATTTACACATTAACTCATTATAAGTTAAATATTTACTCATAAAACAACAAAATTGTAATAAATATACTATATTTAGTGGGGAGAATGGTGCGTATTCACAAGATTATATCTATAATATTCAAATTGATGTTAGTTTTGTTATACATTAATGATTGGCCGGATATCAAAAGATGAACATACGTATTACATACATTTAAACATAGTAGTACATGTTGTTCCTTAGTAAATTGCGATTGAATGATTTGTAGATAACGATGTTACATAATATACAACTAGCAGACAGGCAGACATGATAGGGACAGAATTATAAATTTAATTACTATTTTATCATGTAATAGTTAAATAATGTAGCAATGTATTGCTGCATATACATAGAAGGAGGAAATGTAAGTATGTAGAGCAAATAAAATGAAATCCACAATCAGCTATGAATAAATAGTAGCATTTGTGGTAATAGAATTGGGTTCTCTTTCTCTGTTATGTTTACGTAGGTACTTAGATATCTACATGGAAGAAATTTTTAAGTGTTTCTCTTATTTTTTACTTTACTTCGCAAGTGCACGTGCCATGCTACTGCAACGAATACATGCTAGAGTGCTTTTAATGTAGTATTTGTATGTAAGTCAGAATTTATTTGTAGTATTTATGCACATAGTGCAGTGCAGAGTGCAGTAATTGTAACAAGTGTGTGGAAGAAGAGAAATGTGATGAGATGAAGGTTAATTTATATAGTATTTATAGTATTTATATGTACACTATGTCCCTTGTTAGTAGTTTTATTTTATAGTATAATACTTTTGTATAATATTGATTTACATAACAGTATTTCTTGTATGTAAGTAGTATAGTATAGTATAGTAGATGAATAAAGCCACGCCATGGCCCGTGGTCTGGCACTGACATGGGAAAGTAACAGTAACATTGTTGAATGTCATGAATGCTTTATATTTAGTTGTCATTGTCATTACATTTTTTATGCAGCTTTGTCTGTCCTCTGTATAATGTAATAAGTATACTATAGGTTATGTATGTTCGTAATGGTTTAACAATGTATCTGTATCTTGGTGTTAGCTCTAGCTTCTCGTGATTGAGTTATTATGTAGCTGTGTGTATGTATGTATGTACCATCTGTATAATAACTATGTTTGTATTTCTAAAGTACTTACTATGTAAGTCAGTAAGTCTATTCTAATTTCTTTGTAATCATTCACTAGATAATAGACATACTTACATAGGCACACCTATACTGTACATACATAATAATTATATGCATCATGCACTGTTATGTAAGATACTCCGATTCGAGTCGTCTTTCATTCTTTTTCATAGAACTATTGTTCTGTAGCTACTTTTTCCTATTTTACAAATATTCTACATAATTATTTGTTATTTGTTTGATTGAGTTTTGTTTTATCTGTACGCATCTTCTTAAGAGTTACAGATTTACCTCGTATATTGAATAAAATACGGTAGCTACTGACTGCACTGTAGCGTATTACATACTTGGCTCATGATAACGATAACGATTGTCTAATGTCTATATTATGTATTCATTTATATAGATTAATTTAATTTTCATGTACCATACCAGTAGAATTATTAATTATTTTTATATGTATTCCTTTAGCTTTCACCTAATTATTTTAAATACATAGTAGTTTTATGTATCGTATTGCATTATTTATTTGTAGTTATTTATTTAATGGTAGTTATCATGTAATTTCCTTCGTGAGTCTAAAAGGCTAAGGCTGCTAGCTAACTTTCCCTTTCATAATCCGCCCATTCCTTACCGCTTTCTCCCTTTGCGGTATTATTTTATCTTTATTACGGCTTTACGGTTAGCACACATTTAACTTTATTGGTTGAAATATAGATCAGTGTTCCACAGAACACTATTAAACTGTGGCCTGCCTATATCAATCAGTAAAGTACTCAATGCCAGCATTATGAGGTATAATATGTTATTTGCTATTTTGATACAATAAATATGTACCTATTACAATCTACCAATTTCATTTCCCAACTTTCGGTTCATAATTTTTGGTTAATGTAACCAAATAACCCAAAAATGTAAACTTAACATTCACACTGTAGGTTCATACTTTCATTTTCTCATTAAGTCTGCTATTTGACACAAGTTGAAGAGTTATTAGGTGAAAATTATAATTTAATTTCGTTTTAATCGTCATTTAAATGGGGAATAGTAGTACACGTACAGATACTTACTTTCTCTTTTTTAAATATACACGTATTGATGTACTTGTAAACTTAGAGGAAAATTGCTGGCAGTATTGTATTATTATTCAATATATCACTCTAATTAAATACTAAATTATGATATAAGTAAATCACAATTCATGACATGTAGTAATATAGTCGAGCACTATTCTGTATAATGAACTTTACAAACATCACTGTAATGTTTGGCATAATTTTATTTTCTATGCGTAAAACAATTTAAAACAATTCACCTACCATACATCATGCCAAAAGTAAGTAAGTTGAAAGAAGGAGGATAAACGTGGTGATTTATCATTACCTTAACCTAATACCTAATACCTACCACAAAATACAAATGGATGAACGCACTGCTAAACTTCACCTTTACTCTGACGACTTGGTAGGATTTACATTATAATTTCTAAGCATACACAAAAGGTTTATGTATTACGGTGCCTGCCTGACTTCGCATAATTTTTCAAAGCTTCACTTCGTCATTCCTACATAACTGATTTGTGTCTGTCTTCAGTATTCTCAGGAATAATATAGTACAAGAAAAATATGGTTAGCATAAATTGATATTTAAAAAGCTCATCGATTCACTACACATTATAATTGTATGGTAACTATGTATAAAATTCTTTCCATATTACTGTCAAGTAACATAATAAGAAAATAATTACCCCCCGGACATACTACATGTCAACATAACACTCAGAAATGCTTAATACGCACAGAGAAATTAAAAACATGTCACGTTCCCTGACTGTTCTGTCATTATTCAGTGACTAGATCGGTGAATTAAAACTTTGGTAGGTAAACATGTCATTTATAAACGAAATTGTATTATCTGTATTGTTGATGTGCAACTGTTGATACAGAAGCACCTTTGCCCAAGTATTAGACAGAAATTATCCGCACATAAAACGAAACTAAATATTTGGGCCTATTCTTATGTAATTTCTAACTTCTCAGACAAATAGTAATGTAATTAATCATTTCGGTTATTGAGGAGTGTTCTCATTGGCATTCGCCGTGATACAATCGGAGCAAATTGAGTTCAAACAGTATTATAATGAGTGTATTTGTATTGTATGTATAGTGTGTTTCAATAAATAATTGGAGTAATTGTTGCTAATGATGCGACTGACCAACAGTAAAATATTTAAGGCAGCTAAGTACGTAAATGCACATTTTAATATGCTTAAAATTATGAACACATATATTATATAGGCATATGTAAAGTACAATCATGCAAATAGGTAAGCTACATAATATGAACTACCTCTTTGATACTAAGAAATCAATAGATATCTACAAGACGACACGTAAGAATGAATTGCAGCAGGATTAGTACTTCCTCTACATTGTTATTAGTTTATGAGCGACAACCGAGCGATTTGATATAATTTACATGACATGGCACAGCAATACGAACGAACGATCAACGTTTATGGCACAATGAATTTGTTAACAAATGAAAACACTATTACTACATATTGCATGAAAAATAAAATTGAAGCAAATAGAAATAATTCAGTCAGTTAGTTTAATTGAGAATAATTTGCAAATAATTCCAATAGACATTTCCAAAAATGAGTATAATTGTTGGTAAATACATAGGCATCTCATAATTCAGATCATACTGATATATTTAGGAATAAATTCAATAATATTATAGTTATTAGTTGCGATAATAGGTACCACGGTTCCAGTACAAGTATTGTACAACACATGCATTGAGATTGAGTGAGACATAAATGGTATAGATAGGTAGGTATGAGAATTATTGTAATAATACTCAAAAATTCTCTTAAATATGTCATCACGAAATTGTAATAAATCACGGATGTCAAGCAAGAAACATAATAAATAGCAAAATTCGGAACATTTCGAATCGGAATAAGGAATTCAAAATGGGGAATATTACAGTATAACAAAATTCGGTTGCTTTCATCCGCTGAGTATTACAAGTTAATATTAGTACGGATACAATAGAATAATAATCAGAAAAATGGCATTACTACAATTAAATATAATTACATATACACAGACATACATGTAAGTAGATCATAGCAAGCCTAAGGAAAATGTTTAGCTGCCAAAACTGTTTCAGATGACTCGAGCATTTTCCAAAGGCACGTACGTACAATACATTCTGCATAAACATTTAGAATTTTTCAATGCTTCGCCAACTGCTTAAATAACTAATTATTGCATCAAATTCCATGAAGGTAGGTAAGGTACTAATTATATTAAACAATAAATTGTAGTAGAGAAATAAGCCTTATCAACATAAATCCTCAAATTCATTAATCACAACTATTATAATGGCAAGAAAAAATCTTTGAATTCGTAGGTAATGTTGTTGTCACCATTAATATTTACATTACATTCAACTACGATAAAAAATAAATGCGCAAACACCTACGAAAAAATAACGAAACAATTAATTAAACATTTTGCATGTAGTTATTACAGTTATTAGGCTGCTTAGGTAGTTAACAGTTTGTTGAGTATGAGAATGTACT
The DNA here is from genome assembly GCA_034694165.1 of Tomocerus mixtus. Lineage (NCBI taxonomy): Eukaryota > Metazoa > Arthropoda > Collembola > Entomobryomorpha > Tomoceridae > Tomocerus > Tomocerus mixtus. The sequence goes on along the minus strand of JAQFYC010003983.1, from coordinate 9,033 downwards.
CGTAGTAGTGTATAAACTTATTAGCTACTTATAGATATTTACATTAATACATTCTCTGTAAATCATTTACTCAATACACATTTCATAATACTTAATAAATAGTACACGTTAGTACCAAATAGTTAGTTAATTTTCTTCCGAGATAATTTTACAGAAAATTGAATTTAACACTCAAGTCAGGTAAACCATATAATCGCATATATGTAGGAGGCCAACGAATTTAGTAGTACCATAATATATTTACATACATATGTAGTAACAATAATATAGTTAATTCTAGTTTAATTTGTCTTTTCATTTCTATTCCATAACGTTAGATATCTTTATTAGTATTAAGTACATATTTACAAATTAATATGTACTTTTCGTATTAACAGTTAAAGTTAAAGTAATAAACAAGAATGACTACGAGGAGGTCTTTTGGGATGCAATATTCAATATTGTGTATAGGTAAGTGGATTACATTGCATTATATTAGGGAGTTTTGAGGATGCCTTATTAAATCCGCTTTAACTTGGCAGGTGTAACTTATTTATGTACATATTTATTACTACACTACTTATCTGTATACAATCAAATACTATTTCTATTGTGTTGGGGTAAGTGCTAAAGGCTACAAATCCAGAGAACAGGTTTTAATTTTACTTATTATTAGCTATTACAGTAATTAAACTTCTTAATATAGATATACTAATAAATACCGGTTGGGCAGTATTTGTAGTTGCTACAGTACATTAGTATTACATATTTAGATTCTGAAAAGGTAGGTACATCAGCTACATTATATTCTACTTATAATTTAAATAACTTACATCATTCACTATTACTTAATGAATAACATTCTTATTATATAATAATAAACTGTATCTCCTCAAGTCAAGTCAATGTACTTCAACGTTAAGACTTACCCCAACTATTCACTATTGCATGCATACATACATACATACATTACACGACATGAGATAAAAGCTAAGATTTCTGTCCAACATTTTGAATTTTAGATTGAATTAACTTTAACTACTCTAAGACTAATTTAACTTATTTCCGTAAATCTATTCAAAATTGCAACAACACATTAGGTCTTAGGTACACACACATTTTCAGTATTTTCTTCTGTATCATATCACCTAAACACACCCCTGCGTCCAGTCCAGCTAGCGTCACTATAGAGTGAGTTGGCTTTTCTGAGCCGAGGAGATGGCTGCGTCCTGTTCTGTCATTATTAAGTGGTTTTTCCTTCCTACATCTAATTCATAGCTAAATTATAATATATTTTGTTTATTCGTATTATTATTAGTAGATGTAGATGCAACAGTAACGAGTAATGAACATCATTGCTTCAACTTTGACAGCCGCTGCTGCGCTGATTTGAAACTTGATTGCGCGTGGTATGTTATCTTATGTTAATAGTTTTCTATTTTTCTACAATTAAGTATTATGTGTGTATGTTGTATTATTGTGATTGTATAATAGTGAGACTGAGAATTTTCAAGGAAGTTAAAAAATTCAGAACAAAAACACTCGCAGGGCTTTCTCTTGCAATTCCTATTCAATTAATAGTACAACATGACTTATTATTAGTGTACCCAGGCCACAGACTGGGCTGGGTGCTTATAACTTATACGCACAGTTCATAGTTCATGTTGATTTCCTTCAGATGCGTGAATTGAGATTAGAAGTAGAACACTTTTGATTGTGTTGTTGTGGTATTGGTGACGGGCAAGAAATCACTTCCATGTACACTTTCGTGTTGACTTTCTTATTACATACATATATTGTAATTGTAGTATTATATGTACTAATCGATAATTCAGTTTACTTAAATACTAATTAACAGTAGGCACTAATATGAGTAAATCAATTGGAGACATGATATTGTGGATCTAGATTTGGATATTTTGATCTGGATTAATTGGGTGGTCTGGTGGTAGTGGTATATCGCGGTGGTACGGTTGTCTGCTTTGTTATCAGTTGAGTATAGAAGATAAACTATTTAGGGTATAAACAACACGGGGATTCTATTTAGTTCAAACAAAATCATAGTTAAAGAATATTGGCTTAATTAAATGCAAAACGCCAACATAAAGCGTTATGGTACAGTGTAAAGTCTACACCTAGCATACAAAATACAGAAATCTTTTATTGGAAAGGGAAATTAATGAACCCTCCCGTCTCCATACTAATCAGAACTAATTGGACATAAATTAAATTAGGAGACCAAATTAATGTCCTAATATTTCACGAGAATGTATTCAAAAGTGAATTAATTGATTCGAATCCTAGCATAGCCCAAGACAAGACACAGGTCATGTTTATCGGTAGGCCTTTGGAACGTGTTCCGATTTTTAATGAAATATCGTTGCATATCAACTATGAACATCGGAGCCTTAGATTTAGAATCACATCCTTGTAAGTGAAAGAGAAAGTATTGGAAATGGTAACAAATATTACTAAAACATTGTCAGACTGTGTATATATTTTGCATTAAATCGCTTCACGATAAGAAGAGAAAGGGAAAGCGGAAATCCAAGTAAAGAGTAAAGTAGCGGTTTTGTTTTCCTTTTATTATTGGATAAAGGTTAGGAAGTCAAAATGGGTTAGAGACTTGTCCGTCCGTTGTTCTTGTTACTGCATTTCATTTCCGCTTCGTTAGCTCACTTTGGTCTAGATTTTGTTTGACGTTAAGGGATTTAAAGAAAGTCAAAGTGCTTGCTTTGGTTTTGGTTGGCGGTGGACGATGTCGAATTGTCTGCTTTACTTTGGTTTTGTAGGCGGGTAAGGAAGAATATACTAACGTAACGTAATGTAATAGTAAAAATCTACACAATCTAACAGTTTACTATAATACAATGCTACACTTCCGATGTGAGTGAATGTGACTAAACTGGAGTGGAGGAGGTTCACGTACGTATCTTGGTTTGGTATGTGCCTGTGCTTCACTTCAGTTGACATAGCCTCGATTGATTGATTCATTGTGAGATGTTGTTGTAGATTTCTATTCTGGTGTGGTTCTGGTTCTGATGCAATGGCAGAGATCCGATGGGTTCCACTATTTGGAGTAGTAGTAGTGTAGACAGTAGAATTTCGAAAGACACGACACGACACATACGAAATGAGATGAACGAAATCTCTTAGAGACTTGACTTTGACTTGAGTTGAATTGAATTGACAGGAGATTGCGTAAAGTGACGTAGTATGTAAAACGAATTTCTTTCACAGATCAGATCAAGTAATACAAGCGTGTAGTACAGTAGATTGAATAATTATAGATAGTATAGTTGAACAAGGCAGGGTGATAATCCATTTCATCGATCCATTAGATTACCACTATTATTATTCTTCTCATAAGACTATTGGGGGCGGCTAGTCACCATCATCGTTTGAGTTTTTCCTGAGTAAACGCCAATTTTATAAAAGGAAAATAAAAGAAAGTCAACATTAGTTTCAATACAAGCCCACAAATGTGCCACTGCTCAGCTCAACCTCAATTGACAGGCACCCCATGCCAAAAGAAAATAAATATCTTAAACTCATCTAGGGACAGCTACTTCATTAAACCAAATGCACTCAACTTCACTCACATTAGTATTACGAAGACGAACTGCGTGCTATTTTGAAACCATTAAAGAGAGGCAACAAGACAACCACGAAGATATTGTGGAAGAGAAATAAATATACGCAATGCAATAATACGTTTTAGGGATAATACAAGAGATCAGACTACCTTTACCAAAGGAGCAGACATTTGCACTGTACATAAAGATTCCTTGAAAACATCAATAATGTAATCTTTGAAGCCCGGTGAATGAACTTCCAAGTTCCAACTTAAACTTTTCAAACCCCAAAACCTTTATTTAAATGAATTCTGTATGTGGCAATAACAGAATATATGTATTCTTTAGTATTTCCGTGCACTAAACTAAATACAAGGCAAATATCTAAAAGTATTAAGGTATACTGATGAAAATGTTAACAATTTCTCAAAAATAGCACATGCAGCAATCGTAATCCCAACTTCTCAACGTGAGATATAAAAAGAGATACCTACAATAAATTTTTCCACTTTCACTTAAAACAAAGTCAAAAACCAAGAGTTAAGGGGAATCAACTACTTCTTCAACCTGTCTACGTCTTGTTCATCAACAAGAGGGCAAAATGTGTATTGACCTTACTGATCCGGGCTCCCATCTGTATCACTCTCCTCCATTTCTGCTTTATTTCTTCGCTGCTCGTAGATCAAAATTATAGTGCATAGAATCACGACTTCACCACAAATTGCCAAAAATGGCCACAAAGCACCCAACTTATCTGAAAGGTTAAACATTTTCACATTAGGCTAACGTATATGATTGTAGGATGTAGTAATTGTTCTGGTACAATAGGGATCTACGCTACATAACAAAACAGTAACAAACAGCAACGTATTAAGTATGTATCACAATACAACTCAGGGGAATAGTTAGCAATTTAAACTTTGAAAAGGAAAAGAATAGCACCATAAAATCTAATAACAGAAAAACACACAATGTACCTTTGACTCGAACATAATATTCGAATTGAGGATACTTCGCAACTTCTACTTTTCCTTTTATTATACACGTGTAAACACCACGATTTTCGGGTTCCGCCATATCATACACAAATCCAGTCCGAAGTGGCTTCTCTTTAAACAGGGTGGACATGCCGGGCTTTGGGGGAGTTATGTCTAGTTCTTGTCCGTCTGTAACAAAATACATTCATTATTTATTTGCGAAAAATATTTTCCCCCAAAACATCCCAAAGTTAGTTATTTTTGAGTAAAATTACACATCTTTGGTTACCTTTTAGCCAATTGACTTTTATTGAGCCAGACTCAAGGTCTCCTTTAGTAACACCGTTAATATCGCAATAAATCTCGAGTTTGTTTCCTTGAACGACTGTAAGAGTAGTGTGCCCCTTTCCAAAGTACCTATTTGCCGACACGGTCTCTGCAGTCAAATTGAAAAAGAAAGTTGTAACTTTTGCCTCTCAAGCTAGAATGGATTTGACGGTGATGCACAGGACGACAAGGCATTTTTGCTATTGACATTGCATAGTGGCAGTAGCAGCGTACAATTGATTAGAGAACATATTAGAGTAATTATTGACCATACAAGCCTTTCGAATGTAAATATAAATAATTAACTGATAATTATTGTTTAATAAGTATTACTTACTTAGAATAATCAACACACCTACATTACTTTCTACTTACTACAAGCGTTCACCATGAATGATTTACTCACAATGAATTATAGCTAATTGTAATGGTAGGTATAAGTAGGTAGGCTCAGGTGTAATTGGTAATCCAGGAAAATTATGAAGTACAGATTACTGCAGAATAATTTACATTACACTACAGTAATATGTAATGTGTGTATTGTATACAAATAATTACTAATGCGTAAGTCAATTTTGTTTGTCCAGTGGTTGGCTGTTGTACTATACGCATGGATATAAAGTAGAAGTGTACAGGTTTGTTTATAGTGACAAAATTTTGTACTTGTTTTATGGTATTGTAAGGTAGGTAAGTAGATTAAGTATGTCAGTTTTATAAAAGGTAAGTGTGGTGTGTCTAAGGCAAGTTTATGATAATGCATTTTCTGTCACAGGAAGTTGGCTCTTAGTTTTTGCCGTGATCTTGTGGAAGTTTAAAATAGTACATTGTATTAAATGTAGGTTAGATTCATTAAACAGGATGTGAAATGCAAAGAAAATTTTGGCAATAATAAGATGGCTTTGCTTTGCTTTGCTAAACGATAACAGCAAAATGTCAAGGTATAATATAGTAAATTGAAACTTGAATTTGTGAAATATTAAAGTAAAACTAAATGAATAAAACATAATATAATATTGCACTTAACGTAGTACAGAATACAAATAATATCGTAAGTAAGTAAAGTAAATGAAAAGGATTAAATATTATATTGAATTGAATAAGAAAAGTTGAATAAATACGTAACGATTGAGCAACATGCAATTGAATACATCCTACCATTCTTCTCTCTTTCTATGGATGTGGAGTAATCGTTCCCTTCGGACCTCCTGAACCTCTCTTTCATCTCTTTGTTGCCAAAATGGGATTTACGTTTGAAAATACATAGTACATACAAACAAAGTTCCACATGGAGTTAGTATATTAAAGAAGAGTCAATTTCAGATATTTAGATGTCCATTATGTAATTAATTAAACTACACTATTATTTCTAATTACTTACTTTATAACTAGGAAAGTGAACCAATCTAAATTCTAAATCTAATCAAAGGTATACTAAAGAGCAGGGTTAACATTACTGGCTAAACATATTATTTTACATTACAACATTATTATGTAGGCTTAGGGTTTAGGTTAGTTAGACTAGACCTTACATTTCTTAGGTTGATAAAACTCAACATGGGATTACAAAAGTACTCTCCTTTGCATTTTTAAGATAATAATCAGTAACAGTAATATAAAAAACATTACATCAATATATACATACATTACATACATACGTAGAGATATAAATAAGTAGAATACATAATAATGCACAGAAAATGCACAACACAACAAATATGTTTTGTTATACATCAAAAGTGCCATTCAAGTAACTTGAATTATTAAAAATTTACATCATTCTTAAGTTTTTGTTCTAAGGAATCATTAAAACTGTGGATATAACTTACCCAGAAGTTCCAAAGCGGCTGACCCTTCTTGATTTCCTTCACTTTTAGCCGTGCAAATGTATCTCCGAAAATCGGAAAGGGTACCCCGAGTATCGTTGGGCTCTTTGCGAAGTCTGTAAAAGGAAAGCGTGTGCACAGTAACTTTTGCACTATCTCTCCAGTCCTCTTTCAACTCCAGCGTGCAATGCGGTGGAGGTCTGTATTTGGAATCAGTTCCTTGCGGAATATCTTTTTCATTACATACAACTTCCATGTCTTCTTCTTTCTTATCATCATTCACTCTTTTCCTGTAAATGTTTAGGACCATGATGTTAATTAGAAACACAAAATAATCAATACTTTCAAGTTTTTGGAATCCATTCCTTCCTTTCGACAAAAGAGATTACGCTACAGGGTACGGTACATGTCAAGCCATACAAAATGTATTACCCCAACCAATAACCAAGCATTCAATATTTATGTAGGCAGTAAAACCTTTCTTTCTAAAAGGAAAGGGGAAAAGGTAAAACAAAATCGTTTCAAAAAAAAACAATCTTACGCAATCGTAAAGAACAGTAAAAATAATCTTATCGAATCTTTCAACAAACTTTAGAATTTTACTTTTCAATTTGTCATATCGTTATGACCCTTTTTAATAGCAATCCAATAAAATTATGCAATAATTATATGAAGAAATGATTGTATTAACTTACCATTTCATAGCTGCATTCGTCGCTTTCGCTGTACAAATTAACTCTGTGGACTTATCCTTGGCAGCAAATTTTGTATATGTTCTACCCGAATCTTTTGTTTCGCCGTTTAGTGTTATGTTAATCGCTGCAAAACCAAACAACAACATTATCATTAACAATCCTAGTGGGTATACTTAGCAGCAAAGGCAACGATTAGTGTTACCACTAATTTTGGGTTTAGTTAGGTTAAATAAGGTATAAGTAATGCTTAAAGTCAAACAGTCAGTGAACAAATGTATATAAAAATTACACATCATCTGCGTTCCTTCACAGTTTTAAAAAGTGAATCGAGTTATCAAACAATTTTTTAAGCCAATCCCTTTTTATTATCCCAGTTTTAGGGAGAGTTGTATTTTTAGCAGAAACTAATCGTGAAATCACACAAGGACACATTTTTTGGTTGTAAAAGGTAATTTAGGATTTTCGTATCCTATATCCTGGAATGCTTGTCTCCATACTTCTATAGTAATACTATGTTAGTCATCAAATTAGTATTTTGACAAGCATTAGGTCAGGTCTGAACTTTTCTTAATTATACAGGTATTCCTATTTGCCTAGGTATGTCAATTAAGTAAACCACTTGCTTTCTTTTTTAATATGGAAAGACCATTTAATACTTTCACCAAGACTTTTTGTGCAATCACTGCTAACGCTGTTATTCTATAAATTAAGTATTCTATCTAAAAGGGAATGAAATCGGAAGGAAGCCTGCAGATGTTGCAACTTTACTGTATAGTATAGCGTACAACATGACTTATCTATCATAACCATTAAAAATAACTGTCAAATAAACACCCAACTATCCAAACTGTTCTCCGTATCGCTTGCACGAGAAGAAATTAAGTACTAGATTACATAATATATGTATTTTATGTTAGACAAAACTACGAGACAAGAAACTCGTATAACAAAGTAAGCTAAAACTAATCTTTCCAAATGCTTATAATCACTTTTAGCATAAAACCTGAATACTCATCATAATTAGCCTAATTCTTTGTTATCTTTGTTAACCTATTGTTATAAAGTTCCGATAGGATAAATTCCTACGAAGAAACTGCTCTGGAAACAACAGTTCATCTGGGTCTAGTTCAAAAAGTAGATCGTCTGCTTAAATGACCCAGCAGACTTACGCCTTTATTAGGCAATTGTGCATTATATTGCTTTATGTTAAACTACCTACTTATGTACTACAACCTACGTCTTGGTAAAAGAACTTTTCCTAGCTTGACTTGCCTTGATATATTTATATTCACATACAACAATACTATAACGTAGTTTATATATTTGGAGTCACAGTGCTTTCTCCTTTCTCTTTCTAAATCATGCAGTCATGCCCTAAGTAGTCCGCAGACACATAGAAGAAAATCACATTGTCTTCCACAATGAAAAAGTATCTTTACACACAGAACAGTACACAGTACATTTTATTAACCCTTTCTCTATATCTAGACTTTCTAGATTATACTACTATCCATATTCACACTAGTTTCCTATATCTGGGGTGTACTCCAACTATTTGCTACAGTTTTACTACAGTCAGCCCCATAAAACTAAAATAAAAGTTTCTTTGCATTTTATTTCCTTTGGTTTTGTTATCGTTGGCTTTACAACATGTGTA
>JAQFYC010003982.1:0-18765 GCA_034694165.1 Tomocerus mixtus | reverse complement strand
TAATTATTGTAACCATGCTTATTAACGATTGTAAAGGCTGCGGCCATATCAATCCCTGAATAAAACTTACTTACTTACTGATGTAAGTATAAGAGAATATAGTTAACCTTGTTCTCGCCTCTCTTCAGTTTTGCTTAAAAGTTGTTCGTATATCCACATCCACCGCACAGACATACAAATATATGAGCAAGCTACACCCAAAAAAAGTTGTGATAGAAATAAATGTCCCCCAAACAACCAATGCAGATAAAAGTTAGATATGGATTTTGAAATGTAAATAATGTACTAGTAGTATAGTTATAGCATAGCTAATTTATTATTGGACCTTAATGGAGTCTAAAATATCTGCTAAATATATGTAATCTATAATTAAATTGTTCCTAATATTATATTAGTGGCACCTTAGAATTCAGGAGGAGGTAATAACTATAAGTTGTATTTTGTAAGATATATTGTAAGGGTAAGCTGGAAATCGTGGGTAAGGTTTCCTGTTTCATATTATTTGGAATTTTTGTTGAGCTAACTATTTATGTATGTACCTATATGTAAGTATACATGTACAGATACTGATAGGATGCAATGTAACTATACATGTATCTCCAGTGTTCGTTTAGGTAAAATGCTAAAATTCATCCCGTCTACTGAATACTCTTTTGGAATTACTTTTTGATATAGATTAGAGAATTAGCCAGGTATCTAGTAAGTATATGTAGCTATGTAACAGTATTATTTTATGTTATACTTATTACATAATAGGTATGAGAACAGTCGAAAGGTGCCCTTCAGGTAGATGTATTGCAATGCTCTATCGTACATAAAGGTACCAGTATGTATTAACAATTGTAGACATGTATGTAAATGTAAGAAGCATTTATGGACTATAATCGTAGGTAATGCAATCTCTTGTGTATAAATGTATCCATTTAGTAGCTACAATGTGATACATAGGATGTAGCTTATGTATTCGAACTAATGTAATTAGTTACTTCGTATGACAAAGATGAACGGTAAAAAGTGGAGGAAAATGAACAAAGAGGAGATAGTGAGCAGACAGGTAACTCATACGCAAATTAGATGAGACTTTTACTAATCCTTTTATTAATATATAATGTAGAAGCAGTAGCATTGCATGTGGATACGTAATATCAGACCTATTCTAATAGAACTATAAAATAGAGAAATATAAAGTTACATAATATATACAGGGTGTACCTGTACTATTATAACTGCATATTGAAATTGATTTTCTCATTTGAATCAGTCAGAGTCAGAAGAGAAGTCGAGAAACAGAGCAGCATAATGTTATAGCATTATAGATTAAGCCTGTAGATACGTTTCTGTGTAAACATCACTCTACTCCTCGTCAGTAATATTAAATGTATATGAGGCTCAGCTTGTATTCTTTTGTCCTTGCTATCCATGCTGGGCTATTATTGTATATGTATAATATGTTGTGTAAAAGTAGTAGGAGTAGATAAAATTCAACTACAAGCTAAATATGTCCTACGAATGAGGTTTCGTGTAAGTTTAGCCAGACAGGAATCGCAGCCTTGACAACTTTCTGCCTCGCGCACTTTACTATCTCCTTCAGTCATTTAGTTAAGTACTTAAAACGCACTGGTAGCTATTTTTAATTAATACCAATCAATTACAAGTCCAAATTTTGAAGTTATTCCAGCCTTTGTTGTAATGTCAACTCATTTTATCGGATAATAAGGCTGGGGCTGTTACAAAAACTTTATTTTAATATTCTTTTAAAATCAAACACCATACTTTCGATTATTACAGGTCTGTTATGACAGTGTGCACTCTGACACGAGTTTTGAAACAAGGTTTTAACGTCCAATAGACTAGATATAGCTAAAAAGTGCTGAATTTCCTTCTTGACACCATAGAATGAAAAGTGCATTCTTTATACATACAAAAAGAGAATACATTAAACAGACTACATTTCTTTTAATTACAAACATTTCCAAAAATGAATGAAAATCATTCAAAAATAGTTGGAAAAAGCCCAGGTATACTCCATGGTCCTTTAGATCGTTGTGGAGCTATATGGGCATACAACATTGCAACGTATATTAGGTATGTCATTCAACTCTAGACTACTTTCTGTACCTATTATTATATACTAGCATAAATTCTATTAGTATATGTATAGTACTGTAGGTATAAGTTATGTTATTAGAGATCAACCCGATCAATCCGTAGTGAATGGTTTAATGACAAAGCTTCTGTACTGATTAGATGTTATACATATTCTCTACAGGCAAACTACACACAAGCCAGACGCAGACTGACTAACAAGGCGTCGCGTCGAACCAACCTACAATATAGTTACATAGAGACATACTTTGTATAAACGCCTGATACTAAACTACAACTATAATAGTAGGCTAAAAGTGTTATATTACAATACACTAGCAACCATAGCTGTCTATCTTCATGTACTCTTGAGCTGAACTGACGATTAATTCGTTTTAATATAGAAAATGAAATGCAAAGGGGAGAGTTTCAGTCAGCTACTATAAATATGTAAACACAGACAGTATAAGAAACGAGGAAGAATGGAACATGCATACGCTAGATACCCAAAAACAAGAGAAATTTTCACTTTATGCATATAGACATTACGTTACAATGAAACACAATATGTTGCAAAGAAGCAGAAAATGCTGATCCATGTCTATATGCCTCTGATATGGCAACAAAGGTAAATCCAATCCAAAATCAACCTTATACGTGTGCTATATTGTACTACATAAAATGTCATTTTTATTCCGCCTATTTAATGCACTGTGTATGTATACTACAGTGCAAATTGAGGGAGTAGTAATTCTGAACTTGTATTTAAAGATTTTAATGAGGGTATGTATGTCCTCTATAATTTATACAAACACCAACCAATCTACTTTCGCTCGGTAGTATTTATAAATTAATTGTTACACAGGTAGGCTTGTTCCCTCACATTTACAAATACATCACATTTATTCTTCTTTCATTTTTCATTTAGAGAAATGAGTTTTCTTCAAGAACTAAGTACAAACCATAGCTGTGGATTTTTCTACTTATCTCTTAAAATAAAGCATGTATTTCAAACAAACATTCATTCAAACAAAACCAGTCATTAATTTTACTGCATAGTATACGAAATGGACGTCAATAAAACTACCTAAATGAATTTGTATTCAAATTAATATTAAATTGTAAATATTTTTTCAGGGGCTGTGGAATATCTATAGCAAATATTAAAAGTAATAATTTACAGTCGTTTGTACCCAGAGTGCTCCACAATCCACAAATCCATATTTACAGAATCCTTAGCGTTTATCGTACACATCAGTAATTGTTTGTATCATTATGCGTTAAGAAACATAGTAAGAAGCATTAATTATTTACAGATTGCAGGTATCCACTTATATTATTGACATCGCATCAATTTGTCATTTACCTGACTAAATCCCTTTTTTGCGGTAAATGTGTGGATGTTCATGTGTAAACTGCCAATAAAATACATTACACACACAGTGAGAAGATTTATAGATTGGTAAAGCATACCTGTTGTTCGTAGCTTTATTTCTTCCACAATTTGTACCATTAATGTAAGTTGTAAACCAGTACCTTAACCAGCTAATTAAGAAAGTATTATTTATGTAGTAGCTGGGCGAAACAATATAATAATTTAGAGTTTCTCTTGTATACATCCTAAGAACCTAAAGTAAAGAAGTGTGGAGAAGTTCAGTCTCAATGTATTCAACAGTAAGTAATAGTGTAAAGAAAGTTGGGAGGTGTAAGGGAAGTTAGGGAACCAGGCCAGAACCATGCAGGGAAAGTTATGGACAATGCAGGGAGAAATAAAAGTAGATGTAGATAAATAACGTCGAGATTCCCAAAGTTCCCAGTTTGTCTGAGTTGAGTGAGTGAGGAAGAAGTCGAAGTCTATGTAGTTGAGAAGAATATTGTCCGTGAATGCCGGTGGGAATGAAATGACTCGTGAAATTGATGCTTGATAAACTAGCTGCTATAAGTTTTCACATGAAAGCGGCTGCTGCATAGCTAATACGTATTAAGTAAACTATATGAGGTCATATTATCATCTAACATATTGCATTTGCAACTTTATGGAAGAGTTGAGTTGAGTTTGAGTTATAGTATTGTAATAAGCGTCCTATTTTGTTCTACTAAAGATCTCTACGTATGTAATACTTACGTACTACATACATATTGAAGTACTTGACTAAATATCTTTACATAGCATAGGTAGATACAATACAAACTAGAATGCTTTGTCTGCTCTGCTCAATTGTAAACGGAATAGCATACATCCACACTTGACTAGTTACTTAAACCATCTTAAACGTGTACTGTGTATTATAGAAATCATGAAAGAGAATTCTAGTTTACTGTTGCTTTGCTATATAAAGTATAAAGTGTAATAGTAATACTGATGTGATGCATGGCTCTCGGACCCGTTTGGCTTTCCTTTACTTTATTTTCCTTTTCCTATTCCACGTGGTTTTGTTATGTTAGATTTGTGATTGGGACGGATGAATGAGTAACATGAACATTACATGGAAATATGGCAACTAGTTTGGTTTTCTTCAGCATGCTCTACTACTCGTCTCCTTTCTTTATTATACAATGCTCTCTATTTTTGTACAGGGACTTTCAGAATATATATTCTACATTTTGAAAAATAATTTGTACCACAGCGAGATTAAAGCTTTTACTGTTTTTTATTTTGTTAATTATTTACGTCCTTCTACTGCTAATATTTAATCAAGCCAACACTCGAATTACAATTAGGTATACATATATGATTTCATGGGGATACAACTTTTACTAGGTAAGGTAACACAAGCATCATATTGTATTTGGTATATTATTGTATTTATGACATTTAAAAATTATTTTGAATTTAAAAATTAATGGGCTGACATAACCGTAATGTATTTTTAATCTTGCTTCATACAATTATTGCATTAATATGCTAATGTAGATAATAATTAATCTAGCTTTCTCTAATCGAACTATACAATCCCAGGTTTCTTGTACATAAATAGTCACTGCGTTATTCTGAGAGTCCCTGTATCTGCAGGTATTAGGGAAACAGTCAGTGTGTATACAGATACAGTCTGTATTCTGTTCTGTAGTGAAGCAGATGAATATGGTACGCTCTGTCTAGCCTGCTTGGCATGGTCGATCGATTAGAGATGGATAGCATGAATATTTAAGAGGCTCCCTTATAATCGATCACTTTTAGTTTTACTTCAGGAGCCTCATAAACCTCCCTACTTAAAAGCTCTGCTCTCTCCCAACTCTCGGTTCTCTCTGTTGAACTTTTTCCACCCTCTTTCACTAAAATTTCACTTTCTTCGCATTCTCAATAATATTTACATCATCAGAAATAGAAAATCCTAAATAATTTTTTAATGCTAGATTTTTTGATCATCACATCAGGGAGGGAGGTTATCTACTTTCTTACTTTATAGGAAGGTTAATGAAACGTTATACAGCCTGCATTTACTTTACAACAGAATATTCGTAGTACCTAAATTAAGTCTAATTATAATTATAGAGTTAGGTACGTAGTGTGTACTCATTTATTAGCCATGGCAAATCTTTAAGTTAAAAGATTTACTTATACTTATTATGTCCATCTTGCCGAAATTTGCAACATAATTTATCTATAAACTCATTTGCTGTTCAGGGACTTCCTGGCTACCTTTTGATATTCTGGCAGAAGTACTGTAATAAATAACATACGTAATGGTTTATCAAAGAAAATAATTTTACTTACCTAGTCCTTGTAACATTTTACATTTACCAAATTCAGTTAGGAATGTTGAATAGACCAATTTTATAAATAGGCCCAGTTCGTTGCTGCTAAAAACGAATTTTACTAATTAGAATAAACCTATGATACTATATTGTAGATTGAAATGATGAATGTATTTTAATGTATAAATATGTATTTTAAGACAAAGTGGCATACTTTATTGTAGTGGTGAAAAATTTTAGCCTACGGATATCATCAAAAACAGTGCTTTAGTATCAAATAGCAATATGTACATGACAAGTAAAAGATTCACGAAAATATAGCGGTAGGTAAGACAATAAGAATAAAAAAGGTTCATAAATATTGTCAATCAATTGGTACCTATTACCAATGCTATGTATTTACAGATACCTATGCTAGCACGTGTAGGTATAAGTGTCTATTGCAATTTTCCATATTGTTATTTGCAAAAAGTGAGTTTAAATACTCACTATTATGATAAAACGTTCCCACCAGTAAATATATAGTCTAGAATGTATTAACAAGTATACTCATAAATTATTTGTGTTGGTTGGAGCAATATTAAGGTAACTATCTTTGCGAAAGAGCTATTAGTGCAGTGAGACATAGTGGAAACAAATCTATGAAAACAGTGGTGAATGTGTGAAGTGATGCAGGAAATCTTTAGTGAAGCAAACTTAAAGTAAACCAATATGAACTGAGCTGAAGGAACTAATGTTGTGTTGAATGAAGGAAATGGGAAAAGTAGAAGTACCTAGAAGGAGAAGAATGATTTACAGCAAGGAGAGTACTAGTTGCTTTCCTCCTTTTTACATGCCGTCCCCACTTTCCCATAATTTATTTCGTCTATGTTCCCTAGTCTAAGTAATTCGTACTATACAGTTATCAGTAAATGTGTATCGCATAATAAAAGCGGAAGTAAAAGAGGGATCGTTCTTCTAGTAAGTATTAAAAGTATTGCGAGCCATGGCCATATCAGAAATACTTCTAAAAGGATAGAGAATTTAATTTTGCATACTCAGTAGAGTAGATACTTCTGCATACTGTGTTACATGCATATGGGTATAAGACAAACCACGTAAGCAATAATATTTCGGAATACAATGCTTTATCTTTGTTTTCGGTGAAGCAGAAATGATTCCGACCATACTAATAGATTACTAATAATAAGTGCAGTGCACAATGTGCTGAATAATGTAATTATAATGCTGAAGGACTACTTTTGAAAACGAAAGATCTGAAATATGTTATTACTTTAATTATGCAGCTTGTATTGTTTTTGTTATCCGGAAAATTACTGAAAATCATCATTTTTGGCGTAAATACAGATCGGGTTAATCAAGAATTCCAAATCGGCCAAAAAACTCTTATATTTGCTTACACCATAATAATACACCAATGGTTTATGCTGAATTTCAAAAAAAATTTGCAATCAAGGTTGCTAAAGTGGTGTCCACATTGAAAGTCAAAATTATCGGCAATATACATACGATTTACTAGCCATAGCCATATTATATTACCCACTATGTGTTTTGAGTGCTTACACGCATGCAATTATCATGAGAGATACATATAAATAGGAAATTCAGAGTTTATTACTTTGAAAGAGATAGCATATACTATTTATCTTAATAATACTACATACTTAAATGGATATGGAATGAAGTATGAACATACCTTGGTTTGCCTTTATAATAAAATTACTGCATCATCGCTACGGTTTCGCTCTCTACTTCGTGATATTTACATATGCATTTTTTATTTGAAAGTATGTGCATATAAACTTACACCCTTTATTATGTACATACTTATATGTAGTATGTACCGATAATAGTAGCTAGCATACTAGGGTTGAAGTTGAAGTTGCCGATGAATAAAATGCAGCCTTTTAGAGTTTCGGTTCATTCTGTTTTGTATATGAGAATGCATTATGTTTGTAAATACATACGTACGTATGGGATACATTATTTGGTCTCTCGGTCTATTTCGATCTGTTTCTGAAGCCATCCTCACCACACGCCAAACCATAGCATTACCATTTACTAAACCAAACCAGAAAAAGGGAAAAGAAAGGAGCAGACCAGACCAGTCAAGGTACCAGAACAACCATAATAATACCAAAGCTACTAGCCGATGCATGTCTATTATATTTATTTAAAAAAGAAAGATATACCTTTACAAAGATACCTAGTACAGGATTATATGTATATATGTGGTACGTGCATATGTATACGATACCTGTTTTCGCTATCGTTTCTCTCTGGCTCTGAACCTTGTGTACGTACGTACGTGGCACGTTCATATGGTATGCAACGTTGGAAGAGAAAGAAGAGGGATATTTTTAATAAAATTATATTTCCTCGTTCTTTTGCTTCCTTCGGCTTCTTTCAGTTCCCTGTTCTGCTCGGGAACCTTCTTTGGTATTCCATCCAGTCTCTCACATCTTACGTTGGCAATATATATTCGGATATAACTTTTACTTGACTTAACATGTCTCCTGCGAACGAATATCTTATGCTATTGGTTAGCCCCTCTCACTTTCTCGGTGCTCTAGGAGAAACTACAACTCCAAATACATGACACTATGATATTGTATTATTGTATTGTTCTCCTTGAATTTCGGAAAAACTTTATTCACATTTTTTGCACATTTTAGCGAGATTTTTGTTAGGAGAAATAATATCCTGACTAATTATCACACTTCCTCACGAAGAGAAATCAAAATAATACAAGCGAAAGCTGACTTTCACTTTTAAGACATAAATAATACTTATGACGATACTGTTATAAAGGTAATTTTACTACTTTCCATTGATTGTGACCATGCACACTATAGTTAGTAAAGTAAAACTATAACATAAGGACCTACAGCATATCTGTATGCCTATATAAGCTAACAAACTATTTTCTATTGAGTTCAGTTAAGTATTTTCCTCTGTATACAACGAGATTCACAATAAATTGATCACTAAGCTTTCACTTTACACTTCAGCAAAATTTATTTTCAATTTATCAATATTTATACTTATACTATATTATAGACAAAAATTATTTCAATGTAATGTCGCTATTGTACACTTTGTGATCAATAACCGCAAAATATGCTTCTGGATAAAAAAAAATCTTCTTCAATTCCCTAACAGGTTAAAATCTTGAAAACTTAGAAAATACAAAAGTTCCGTAAGGCAAGGAAATTGTTCGACGTTGAAAGTTTAAAGGTCAACTATTTTTGAATCTGACTGTAGTATGTAGCTGCGTACAGTCGAAGAATGTTGTAAGAAGGTCCTAAAAGAGAAAGCTGGGTAAAAGCGACGAGCCGAAACACTTGATCCACTTTATTTTCCTTTATTTTATAAACTCGAACCAGCAAGTCGATGTTGATATTTATTTACGACTTGGACAAATCCCATTAACCTAAACCCTTTTCTCCTTTGGAAGGGAATGATGCGATGGTGTATCTATTCTTGTTCCCTTGTCTTACACCCTGCTCCATTGTGTGTCTATAATATAAAATTTAGTTCACTTACTATTACTTGACTATCTATGCTCTCATTCTGGATTCTGGGTGACTATGGCCAAAGTTAGGTAGGTATTAGCATTGGCAGTTCTCATCTCATCTCTCTTTAGACTTTTGAGTTAAGTTGGGCTTGGGTTGACTTTGATTTTGTTGCGAGCCCCCTGGAGTGGAAGCAGGGGACAGGGACACGACACAACGACGACACAGTCGGGAGCGTCTCCGTTTTCTGTATTGTTCTACAGATACACTCTTCTGTACATAGTACATAGTCCTGTAATGTATTACTATTATACACAATGAATGCTTTATGCTCTACTCATCGCTCATCTGTAGTAATATAATGTTGTAATATATTACCTAGTAATATGAGATAATTCAGGAGCGACAGATACTAAATCAAAATCCAATAAGGCCCACCGTCAGACTATCACTTCCTTTCACACTCTTTACTACTACATTTATTTATTGCCTGTTTCATTGCTTTTTACTCCAAGCCTAGCTCCTTCGTGCTCCATCCTCACAACTTATATCGTATACTAAAGTCTTTCCACAATTTTATCTATTTTCACTTTTACTTCAACTTTATTTGATCTTTCACTTTACTTATCTACAAGATAGTACCTAAGTAGATTTTATCAGACTGCATCTCGTCACTGCCTGCTTGGTACATTCTCTAATGAATATTTTACCTTATTATTTAGCATAGTTCATATAGTAGACTATTTGTGACAAAATTTGTTAGCTTTATTCTTGGTCTCAATATTAATATGCTATTTATTAGCAATTAGTAACATTTTTATTTAATTCACTTCAATTTAATCAGAATTATTATACTTGCATAGCTTGGTGCAATGTTCAATTCATTCTTCCTACACTCATTAAGGGCAGATCGGCAAATGCATAATGAAATGGCAGAGTTGCAGAAAGAAAGAATTGATAAATTATTACCGTATACCTATTTAAGGCACAATAGCGTGATGTAGAATAAAGTGACATGTGGTAAGTCTCTCTGCTTTATGATCTGGTTGATATTTTAAAGCAAACGATGATAAAATTTCAATGCGTTAATTGCAAGTTGGGAAACATTAGTTTTTTTGCTAACTTGTCGCATGGGACCGTTTTATCTGCTTAATTCAACTAAACATAAAAAATAAATCGAAATAGAAAAGTATTTAAACTGTCTTGCAACTTAGGATATAATGGTTTTTAAGTTTATTTTACTTTTAAAGTTGCGTTAATTTTTTGTGAAGCATTTTGTTTGTTTCTTAATTGAGAGTAGACCTCATAAATAAAATATGTAATATAGTACGCGGTTTATCTTGAGTCTTAATAATTATTTATCTTTACAGATGAAACGAGTTTGCAAGAGTAAAGACGAATCCTGTCTCCGATTTCCCTATTTAATGAAATTGATAAAATGGATTACTTGCAAGTAAGTAGGAAATTCTTAGACGCACTGGTTCTTTGCTCGTAAAAATATGGCAACCCATACGTGACCGTGGTAAGGAATAATTTTACTTTTTAAATAAAAACCCAACCAGTAGAGTATTTAAAATTATATTTTGAACTTCTCCGCATGTTAATTAGTATACCATACATATAGTAGAAATATTACCCAATCTTTTATCTAGCTATCTTCCACAGTACGCTCTTATTTACAACATTTCTTTCGGGAAGGGATATTATTTACTAATGCAAATTAACACTCTATAAATTAATTACCATTTCATACTCAGGTTGTAGGGATATTGCAGAGTTTGCCCTAAATAATTGATACCCTCGTGAAATAGATGTTGAGATTACATAATGGTTTTCGTTGGGAGTTACTTAACTGCTTATGTGACTCTATTGCAACATTTTACAAAAGAGCAACATAAATTAACTAATTTCAATTACTCTAAAAAAAGTTTGATACAATTAATTCTTTATAATTCAGGTAAACAAAAGTTTCCCAATCAAAATGTTCTTTAAATTGCATGCGGAGATAGCCAATTACATTTAGAAAAAAGACTGCCTTTAAAGACTAAGAAAAGGAGGTAATTAAAACAAACCCTCATTTTATCTGAGTAAGTATAAGTATACTGTTACAAATAGTCTAGAAGTTAGCAATCATTTTTAAATAGTAGTGCATACATACATATGAAGTTAGGAGAAAGAGAATTTGCTACTTAATAAAGTAGGTAGAATAGAGAAATGTACAAGGAGGTAAGTTAGATTCAGTAGCATTCGAGAAATACATAGTGGTACTTACCTAATGTGTTTTGTGCCTGCTCTATTCTTTGGTCGAGTCAGTGTGCATTCTAGGAAAAGATTTGTCAAGCGAGCAGTGAATGAGATCGAAATGTAGAGGCAGACAGGTATACATGAGTAGTGAGTGATATGATATGAGCAAAGTACCTTGAACCTTGGCTTTGGCTTTGGCTTGCAGTATAGAAGATATTATGTTATACGTTACATTTATAACGTTAGTTACTGTACAATCTACACTAGGAGTAAACTAGACATTATTTTTGGGGAAAGAGAGCTGCATTGAAGTGAAGGAAACATTTCTAGCCAACAGATTGAATCCAATGGAATAAACGAGGAGCAAAATCCGTCAAACAACTTCCAAAAGTTAAAGCCCAATTATTTTGACAATGAGCTTGTTCTTCCGTGCACTCTCATTCCCTTCTGTGATATGCTTTCTCCAACTCTTTATCTATTTCGTTTGTTGTGATACATTCGATACATCAATATATATAGCCATTACATTATGTATACAATGTATTATACCCGCTTGTTGAATCGTATAAACTGGATATACATTATTATTAACTAGAGATAGGGTTTTTACTTCTTACTCTATCTGTATACTCACTCACGGTGCACATGCAAGTACAAAATACTAGTGATAAAGATAAATAGTAGTACTGAACACTAAACTCAACTGCAAACTGCTACAACGTGTACCGCCTTATTATATACTTACGATTACGGAACTACGAAAGCTTTCTCCAGGTCTATTGTATTTTTACAACCTATCTACTAGTATGTTATGTGCGAAGTTTTCGTATACTGTATTAAATGTTCTACTTAAGTGAACTATAAACTATGTCTACATGTATAAGCATATATATCTGTAGTGTCTGACTGTTTGATGTCTGATCTGAGACATTATTGTGTCTACCGTACTAATATAAGCTTTCTCCTTCTTTCACTTCCATCTGTTTTAGGTAATAACGATGATAGCAGTTCATCTAAGTTGTACATTGATAAATCTATACAAGAATTGTTGAATGCAGTCTATATATCTGTTACAAATGTATCAATGGTAAATGCTATTATAAGAAGCTCGTTAATAATAGGGCACTATCAGAAAAAATTGGAAATTTAATTAGTTTTATGTAACACGATACGGCACTGTTATGTTATTTTGGGCATTGTGTCTAAGGACAAAGTAATTTCCGTAATGTAAAGTAAACTGGAGTTTAAAATCATAATCACAGATAACGATATTGTAAAGACTATGCTAAGGATATACAATACACATTCTTATACATGCGCAAGTAGAATTAATTACAACTCATATATGTAGACGATGCTCCTTTAACAAAAAACGCATTAAAGTATGGGATCCCTATTACCTTCCTGGTGTTTAGCAATTTCTAGTGTATATTGAATTGAATCCATGATACTGTATCTCCTGGTATGAAATTTTAAGATCAAAGCACAAAGCACTACTAAGTAATGTATACTTTTCTTTAAAGATTAAATCATTCATGTTAGGGTTTCGTGAAATTAAAATAATCATAGGAACCAACCGTATACTATACATGGTATGCTTGTGTAGTACCTTTATCCTTTACATCATCTTTTTAATTCCTTTTCTAGACATATAGGTCTTAAGAGTTTTATTTATAAAAAAAAATAAATAGCTAACGATACTCTCTTTGTACATATGTATGTACAATATGTACTATATATATATATATGTGTGTACAGTATGTATGTACTATATACTATGTAGTTTGATCGAAGTACTAAAGTTATAGAAATAATAATGAAAAATGGACACAGAAAAAATCAAAAGAAATATTTTAGTTACCTACCTACGCAGATATGTATTATGACCTGTAACATAATAGGTTATTTTGAGACCATAGTTAATAATCGAACAATTCCATTGTCATTGTAAAAGTTAAGTAGGTATTCTGTATATGGCTTGTGGAGATGTAGCCACTTTATCATGTAAATGTACTTTTGACTTTGAGTTTACTATTTTTAGTATTGATAGGAAAGGAAGATGGAAGGAAAGGTTAAAGATGTGTTTATAGAAACATCATATGTATAGGTACTCTAACTCTACGGAAGTATTTATCAGCGTAACCTAAAGGAAACTATAAGTAGGTACTTGAGTGGTGTCTGCCTAACATGCTTTATAAAAGCAATAAGCATTTAAATCGAATTGAAACGAAAGGATTTGGTCGTTATGGTGAATTAAGCGTAAAAGTGAAAGCCCTAAAGGCAATCTGTCAGCTGAACTGAAATCTTGTGCCTGAGAACTTAGCTGAAAGTCTGAAAGTATTCACTTTCTGTGCTCTTCTGGTCTGAGCACGAGTAAACTGTAAAGTAAAGGGGAATGCGCAATTTCCCGTTGAACTTGTCGTTCTTTCACTAGAAAGTAAATAATTTGTCAACATGAAAATTGTTAGCAACTGTTGAGTTGACTCTGGGAAATGTTGAAAGTAGAAAGTAGAAGGTGGAATAAAAAACTTGAATACTAAGTATAAAAGAGCAATGTGCTTACTATATTTCAGTTAAGTTCACTATTTCGCATTCACATCAAAATGTTTCTTGTCGAAAGACAAGAGAAGACAGGACAAGTCTTTTTGTAAAGTATTTTTCTTTTGAGTAACAGCCATTTGAGTGTGGAATCCTTTCGGTTTAAAGGCTCGTCGTGTCGTGTCATGTCATCTCTCATTTCCTTCTTGAGCTCAACTTGCACTTCAGTCAGTCACAACAGCTCAGCTTTCTTTTCCTCTTTTCCCTCTCCCCGTCACGCATCTAGCGAGCATTCAACAGCAAAATACTTTTCTTTTTATTCCTTCCTAAGTACATACATACGGACCAAAAACTTCACCTACACACTCCATCCCAATGTAACATCTATAAAGATCTTTGTGTCAAATTCAAGTGTCTCAGATTCTTAAAGGAATTTATCCTCTAACACAGGCATCTTACTTTCCTCTCGTTATGGAATCATGTTCTCTAGCTTGTAAATAGGCAGCGAGTCCACATTGTTACTAATATTACTACATCATCAAACCTACTGTACGTCCAAGGGTGTACTTTAGCTTAGGTCCTTTGCTACTCTGTAGAAAATGTCGAATAACATATACAAAATGATACGTTATGACTTCCTGCATTATTTGACTGTTTTCACATGTAACTACACAAACGTAAGCCATTGTATGAACCAAAGGTACTCACTCACCTTACTTATAAATCACTAGCGTTTAACTTTTACTTTTTCTAAATACAAAATACCCACTTGATTTTGAAACGCTTGAATTTATGTGATACCTTTCTTAATTATAGCTGTAGGTAAATGAAAGAATAGTGTGAATGTGAAATGTGAATTAAGATCAAGTAACTTGCAGTAACGATATTCTTGATTTGGCTATTATAATATGTATAGGTATTTTATGCAGTAATTTTTTACTAGCAGCAATTGTTCTATATACCATCTACGCACATTATTAGGGTAATAGTAAATCAGAAAGTATTTTATTTCTTCTGAAATGCGTCATATCAAACAGAAATTATTAATCATTTTCTTTAAATTAAATTTTTTTGAACAATATACGCATCAGTAATTAATAATTAAGTAAAATGAAAGTACCTATACCTACTATGTACATATACTTATGTAGTGGTTGGGTCTCAGGCAAAGGTATTTAAAATTGTATATTCCTAGTCCTACCCGCTAATGTGCGAGAACAAAGATCCAAGTAATTCTTAATTTAGGAAAAATTTCTGTCTGGAGAAACGTTTCTGAAATATTCGTACACACAATATGAAATTACTGGTAAGATTTGTAGTCCCTTATACATCTACAGATTATAGTAGTTTCTATTCTTATTACTAGATATTCAGTGGGTGTAGGTGCTTAAAGTAAAATGCCAATCCACACGGCGAAATAATGTATTAGCAATAAAAAATAGCGTCTCAAATATGCCAAAGGGCTATAATCTATGAAATATTTGAGGGATGTGGCGAAAATTAAAAACCAAAAAGCCGTTACTCCCAACCGATTGTGTAATAAAGCTAAAAAGATGAAAGAATAGAGCTCGCTTTCATTAGTAACCAGGAACACCACGTATGAATTGTTTAAAGCATTATGTAGAAGGAAATTAAAAGGATGAAAATGATAACCCAGCCCAGAGTCGTATTCCTATTATTATTTCATTCATTTCATATAACAGTCCATTGTGAAAAGTACTAAATTGCAACCCCATCGCATTGCGTGCATGTGAAATGAAAAAGTGTAGGAAAATTTTACTATCACCAAAATGCAATGCATTGAGAAGGAGTCAAGAATATTATATGGGAAGGATCCTCTCAATATTTAACATACTATTACGTACACACACAAGCCACTTTTATATGAATGAACGGACTTACTTAAATTATATATTCTACCTAGCATAGGTTATATAATATTTTAGCTTAGTTTTACTACTTCAGTAATTCGAGTAACAAACACTATAGTAGTCGAAGTGTAAATGGTAAAAATGAGAATGAACTCTAGTGTTGCATTATATTATTGAAGGTTAGAGGTAAGGACAGTTAACTGTCAACCCAAGACAGAACTAATCAAGCCAAGTCAACCTATAGATCTAAACTGAACATAGTAACTTAGGGAAAAATGGGAGCGGCAGGTTATGTTAGGCTTACTTAGGCTCGTTACCTTACCTATAAATACCGTGTTTACCAAGTTAGTTCACCGGGGAATAGGAATTTTGGACATTTTTCAGTGAAAAAATGCAGTGAAATTATTTTGATGGGAAATAGTATCTCTTTAGTGTATAGCTCGGGAAATGAGGTGAATTTTTACGTTTTCGATTGCTTCCTAAGCACAAGGTGTGTACTGAATCTACCTTGACATTTTATTGTAATTATAAATTAACTGTTAAATTACTATCAAACAACGTGCTTCATAGAAATGTATTCACAATTTGCTTTTTATAAATATGTGTTTTGACTATAAAGAATTTCTAAAAATACATAAACAATTGGAATAATTTCCCCCGGGGGAATTAATTCTAAAAATTCGGTGTTCTAGGCAGTTTTGACTCCAACTCTACTGTGTTCTATTAAAGTAAGAGTAAAATAAAGTATACTATCAACTATACCACAGGACCATAGATACTTCTAAAAACAAGCCTACCAGACGAGTTTAATAGTCTTAAACAAATAGATTCGTTAATCAGTGACTGTTACTTGAAATATATAGGACTTTATTCCATCAAACTATTAGGACTTGGACTTTACATGGACAATGGACATGAATCATACAATACGTCTACATTCAAGACGTTTACTAATCAGACTGACTAGATTACTAATTATCAGGATGAGATATAGTATTGCTAGCCTAAACAAAGTGGGGGGGAACAGTTGTCAGGGGAATTTTACATTTAAATCATATACATGTTTCAACAATACTTCTTGCCTGGATTGTCTGTCTGGTCTATGGCCTGCCATATGTACATTATATTATAACTGTTGAATTCTGTACTACATTACTATAATCTTGTAAGAGAAACGTCTGTTTTTCTGTATCTGTAATACCTATGGAGGCAACCGATGTGATGTAACGGAAAAGCGACAATGGCACGGCTGGTTTAGTGTGTTCTTGGTACAGTGGTCTGGTATGTAGACTCCGCAGTACAGCCCAGACAGCAGTACATATCCAGTGGTTTGCCTTCCCTGTCTCGTTCGAGAAATGCCAGGCCAGTAGTAGTTTTTATGTATGTAATGGTTGGAATAATGTAATGGGACTGCGTGTGGCACTTAAACTGATGACAATGATGGCGATGACCGTATAATACCCGGGTCGAGTGCAATTAGAGTGGATCAACTCCCAGAGCTTTAGCTCATGTTCTCAAATCCTCACGCTCTTTCTCTCCACTCTCTTCCTAGCTTTGTTAAAAATGCTTTCACTTTCATAGCTTACGGAACGGATCCCTATCTCTATCTGTATTATTATTATGTACCTATATACCTAGGGTAGGACATGTGTAGGGTAGAAGGGATCTTACCTAGGTGTACCTATCTATACTATATTTATCCCTCCTCTATATTATTGTCCATACGACTACTTATAGACAGGACAGGATGTACTAAATATTATCAAAATTATATCCTTTTTCGTAGTACAGATATATCTAGTAGTATGGAAATATACTTACTGCCATCCCATGCCATGCCATGCCACATCACATTCGACATTCAATGTTTAAATATAATATATAGTTTGGTAGATATATATATAGTGAGCAGGACACTCCGTTTGTTTGTACTGTATTTCAGTATTATTGTACCACTGCACTTGCAGTAGTGCGGTGGAATATGGTTGCAGGCAACCACACCTTAGCTTATCAAAATGCATTCTGTTCTGCTCAAGTCAAGGCTCAATGCTCAATGCAATAGCAATAGAAAGACAAATCACCAATAACATTATACGGTTATAGTATTTATATTCTTTTACATACACAATGGAGAAAGCCCAATAAGCAAAGCAAAAAGATTTAAAGTAGTGTCCACGGATGCTCATACACACACTTCATAAAACAATCTGAATTTATGTAAATACACTACACAGGTATTTATGCAACCATTATTAGTCAGAATTTACAAATCATAAAAAAATTGGAATAAATCCAGGTTCTTACATTCTTCGGAATCTTCAAAAAAATATTTACCTAAGGGTTGTATTGGAGATAATTTTTCTGAGGAATGCTCTTCCTGTTAAGCTACTGGAGGTGTAACATTCTGTACTTTTAAATACATATAGTAAGATTTTCTGTATATTTAAAGGAGTAAGTAAGTAGTTACAGATTTATTACTAGTCTGACTAGTACTTTACTGTAGCTACCTTAAGCGTCATCAAGACTGTTACTAAGTATTTAGTAACAGGAAAATATTTTTGATATTTGTCTAGACTGACCATGATGCTGCGCTACATATTTAGTACATTTTACATTTTAGTATTTCTTACATACCTTACTGTGGCCGAACAGCATCACAGCTATCAAGGTAATTATAATGCAGGCAGACCGAGATGCAGTCTAGGATAAATAGTTCTGTAATATTTATGAAGTATATATTTGGGTGACCGATACTTACAGACTCTGAGAACTTACAGCCAGCGGAACTTAGGGGCCGACGGGAATTACAGACTGTG
>JAQFYC010003981.1:0-18773 GCA_034694165.1 Tomocerus mixtus | reverse complement strand
AAAACACGTAGAATATTAGTCGCTACACGTATACAATGAACTCATTTACTTAATATGTATTGTGTTGTAAAAGATACTTGCTTGTGTGTCTGTACAGTACCTACATACTTATCTGTCTCTAAGAGTGTCCATTTGTTTAAAGGCTAATGCCAATGTTAAAAAACTCTAGTTCAATGCAATGTCCAATAGAAATGAATAAATTGCATCTTGTCCTGACTATTCACTATTGCCTATGCATTCTAAGTCAGTTCAATTACAGTCTCTCATATATTAAACTGAACAAATCTAATTATCCAAAGTCAAATAGCTGTAATAGTAGCTATGCATGCAAATGACTTTTACAGGACAGACGGACAAACAGTGCAATTTGAAAAACTGCACTTACCTATAATAATCATTATACTTACTATTATATTGCTATTACATACTTGATATTATAATAATATCTATGTTCCCCTATCACTATATATTTTTTTTTAATAATTTAGCGTGCAAGTTCAAAGATACATCCAATCCATGCATCTAACTTTATTGTTCTCTTTCTCGGCCACAAGGCAAATGAATATTCTTATAGCATTACGATATGCACATGCTTAATATATATTAACTATACGAATGCTCACCAAGAAATTAGTATAAAACGCAATTGGGATGTTCATTTTGTATATTATTTACAGTTACGCTAAAAATGTTTATTAATATAAACATTCTTCATCTGCAAGAAACTTTACCTGTACTAATTGCATAAGGTTTGATCTTTACAAGCCAATCTACTCAAGATAAGTGCTAATAAGGAAAGAGTGATAAAAATAAATAATCAGTTCTGCAAATAAATAATACATAAGACAGACGTAGGATTTTGGGTGTCGTAGATGCTTATGCTTACTTGAGATAATATTGTACAAATATAGAATCGCTAAGCTCATCCTGTAAGCCTGTTGGTGTTGGTATCGCTAAATGTGCTAATACATACGTCCATACATAGTAATTTTCTACTACTTTGCATTGCATTGATTATCTTATTAATAACTTTGTAGTACTTTATCCTGTTGTAGTAATATTAGCATAGGTAGACGACTTGGACGGCAAAGAAGAAGATCCTCATAAGCACAAAGTCTATGTCCTACGTAATACACATTAGCGTAGTCTGATGTGTATTGTTTTGTTTTGTTTTGCAAAGAGATAGAGAGAGAGAGAAGGATTATTAGCTTGCGGCTCTCGATTGTCTGTGTTGTCGTTTATATAGTGTGTTATGTTTAAGTTGGACGAATGCATGTGAATGTGAATGTGAATGCATGTGAGTGTTCGTATCGGGGGTAAGTAACTAACTCTAACTATACGATGTGAAATGAAATAAGGATTCAATTGAATGTGTAGATATTCTATAGCTGGAAGGAGTTAACTGCAAAACACAACACAAAACACAACTACACCAGACCAGAGAGAGGAGACTTTTGCTTTATTACTGGCCTGGCTTGGCTTGGCTTTGGCTGGGGTCATGCATCGCTATTGATATTGCTTCTTCTTCGGCCTCTTCAGAAAATAACAGAAACATGCATAGGACAGAGACTCTTAAGCTGGTGCTGGTCTTAGCAAACCTACCAATGCAGATTTATTTATTACTTCTTAGTATGTATTGTATTTACTAGCATAAATAAGTAGATGAAGATGAAAACAGCAAGCTAAACCTTAAAGTCAGTTCAATTTCAGTCACTCAATTGAGTCTACCTGCTGACTATTGTAACATAACATAATAATAAGTTGAGTAAGTGTTTGATACTCGGCTAAATACAACTATGTACCTATATCATAGGATAATACTATTACTAAGGTAGAGAGGTTTGCTACTTAGTTAACTTACATTGCGTTTAGTATTATAACTTCAGTTTTGGCTAAGCAGTTCATCGGAAGTGTAAATAAACCTGTTTTTGCCATTTGACAGGAGAGAGCTATGCCAAAACCAAGAAAAGCTAACTACTGCTGCAATGTACTCACAATCAGAATCAGCAACACTTTAGAAACTCACTAACAATAAAAACAGTGAAGGGAAGAGAGAAGAGAACAGGTAGTAACTGCAATAATATGTATCTATAGGCAGCATAGATACATACCCAGTAGAGTAGGTTAGGTAAGTTAACTTTACTCAACTTCAGTTAAGTAGCTTTAGCTTAGGATAAGTTACCAGTTAAGTATTATAGGTAGGTACCTTTGCATTACATAGTTATTATGCTTCTGGTGTCTATAAATAAGTATTTTATATGATATTCATACTTATTTCAGAGTTAAATACTAATAAGATAGAGTTAGCCAAGAGTTTTATCAAGAAAAGTAAGATATACGTAATATTATGCCTATATACCTTGGTAAAGTAGTTGGTACGAATACGAATAAGATCTGTCTAGTAACAAGTACGAGCGATTAAGTTTTACTAGTAAGCTAGTAAGTAATAGTAAAACTTATTCGTTCGTTAGCCTTCTCTTTTACTTATAAGTCCATACACATTGTATTGCACTTTTTGAATCTTGATGATAAATATACCTACATATATGTTACATAGCAGTGCGATGTAGTATTTATTTGCTAACTGACGCAGTGTGCTGTGGTGATGAATTTCATGGCATTAGGTTTCTTTCAGTAATATTTATTGGTAAAGTGAAGTCTTTAACTTTATCATCATCTCGTTAGTTACTACATATTACGATATTATATCTGTATCTATCTGTCTGTACTTTAACGTAATATTTCTTACTTACTACGTAATATTATGTGTCTAGGAAACAAGCTATCCACAATCTGACATGTTCCTAGGTTCCTAATATCAACATCAAGGAATCGTTACTTACACGTATGAAGTGAAGTGATATCCTAGTCTGTACTATGTACTAACTAACAATGCCTATGTAAAATGTTATGTTATACTCAAGTCAGTACAACTTACATCGTAGTTTAAAAAATCCCAGAACAAATCCTGATTGAAAGAATTTTTTATGCTTAGTGTATGATATACATTCTTACAATACAGGACAATACAAAGATTACAACAGGAATACAATGGACTTCTCAAAGACTCATCTTAACTTAACAGAGTTATATCTGTGACTTCATAGAGGATCGAGTACTATCATAAAGTAGTAAAAGGTAGGTGTTATTAGAAATAGAAGTACTAGGAGCTGAGAGTGATGAATGTGGTTAGCACTTTGATTTCTTTAAGTTACCTTTCGACTGTCTATTGTTAAAGAGCAGACCAGCCCTGGCAGTATTAGTATTAGTACATAACATAGCATATCTGCTAGTTTTGTACTACTGATAAGTATATTATCCATATAATGTAATAATATGTACATATAAAGTATAAAGCCAGTTCAGTTCAGTATCAGTAGTACATGTATTAGATTGTGCATGCATTGCATTGCGTTTTGCATTGGCAAATGTTATAATGCACATAATAGTATAAGTCAAGAGTTTCCTTCTGTACATATTCAGTGTTATGTATATGGTACAGGTAGGCACAACACAGCATGTATTATAAGTCTTATGTACCTACCGGATTGAGCTTAGCTGATGCGATGTGAGTTGTTCTGTTTTGTTTGTGGTTTGGTTTGGTTTTAGTTGGAAGTGAGACGTTTTCTAGATCAGACGTCTTAAAGAGAAACTGAGAATATTCCCAGCCCATAGTGCATTAGTTTTTATAATGTAACCAAACCAAGCTAAGTGCGTTGTCTTTGTTGTGATGTGAATTATCTTATGTGAATATTCAGAAGTTAAGTGTAACAGTCAGTAAGTAACAGTATAAAGTGCATTGGGTTACTATTGGCTATGCTGTATGGTCTAGTTGTGTAGAAAGAAAGAATATTCTACTTCAGTTTGTGTGGTTTGGTTTGGTTTCTTTGAGCACGTATCGTATGTGTATCTGTTGCACGGCAAAGTTTGTCATTGTTTTGTTATCTGTCTCACAGTATATGTAGTAACTACTTATTATCCTCCTTTACTTATTGTCTATAACTATAGAGTTTAAGACAAAACCAATCATTTCTGTTGAGTTGGGAGACATCGTTGAAAAATTCTCATTAGCGTGAGTGAAAATGGGAAACACGAGGCGAAGGGTGTTTATCGGCTCGACTGCAGCTATCAGTATTATTTTTGTTTACTCCTTTTGCTTAGTGTCATTGACATTGGGGAGCAAACAAGCAGTTGACCCATTTTTATGTCCACTGCCTACGGACAATCCAAATATCACGATCATATCCGATGGCAAGGAATACCCTCCGAACTACCTAAATGTCACCTGGCCGAGTTTTAAAGAAATGAAACTCCAATGCAAAGCTCCTTATCCCATTGAATGGGATTATCTTGGAAATCGAGTAAAGACAAATTGATGAATTTCATACAAGTAGTTAGTTACGATAGTTAGATAGTAATTTTCGATGAAATGCATTATGTAACTTTCTTTTAGCAAACTGACATCCGCTTTTATGCTGAAGTCAAAGTAGATAACCCTCTGCATATCCAAAAGAGGTGTTATATCATCACAATGACAACACATGGCTATGGGATGGAAGAAACGAGAACTGGAAATTACAGCTGCAGAGGTTTAAGAGATCGAAGCAAATTTAGTTCAATATTTAAATACATTCAAGGTTCGTTAGTAAAATTTACCTGAAGTACATGCAAATAAATTGTTCAGCTCTTATACGTATACGTAAATATAGTCTAAAACATTTTTGCAAATATTTTCTGTTATTTTATGCGCAGATAGAAATGACATAATTTTCAGTGCTATAAAGAATATCAACGTGACAGTAAATGCAGAAAAGAATGCCCGGACCTTTATACCATGTGCCTCGAATGTAGTTAACCTGACTGCAACTCTTATGAGTGTTGACGAAGTAAGCCCAATCCCAATACTAATAACACTGAAATCACTCCTCTTTTCATGTTTCCCTTGTTATTGAAACTACAATGTACATAGACAAGTTTTATTGTATTGTTATTGTGTTCATAGAATGGCAACATCACTACACTTCGCAATGACATTTGGCGGACGTATTATCCACGCTACGGATTTTCCATAGCTTCCAATAATTCTTTAGTCGGAAAATACGTTTGTTCGGCCACGCACAACAATTTTACTGATATAGTTGAGGCCACAGTTGAAATGGCACCTGGTAAGAGATTATACGTGTACGAAATTGTTTTTCTAAAAATACTGATTTAGTAATGACCTGCTCTGGTTGGAAAACAGGTTTTCTAAAATTAGATTACTATGTTATGAAAATCATATTAACAATGGACATTTTCCTTACAAGCACATAATTTTATTACCTTTGCAGATGTTTTGGCATCCCCAACCATAAAATATGTCTCATTCCATAAAGATACTCTCTTTGTATCGTGTCAAGCTGTTGAGCCAGTCCAGATACAGTTTTCAGACCCTGCTCCAGCGGGAGTGATGATGTATAACATGAAAGAATATTCTGCTAGCATAAATTCATATAAATTTGGAGCTTCTGCAGACTTGACGAAGTCAAATACTACACTTGCCAAGGGAGAAATTATTTGCATTGGGAAAAAGACTAGAAAAGTTCTCTGGTCATGGAAGTTCGATACTTCGTATTCCTGTGCTTGCAGTTGGACAGCTGACACCGGTATTGGTACTCACTACATAAATTTATTTTACCTAATAGTACGTATGTAAAGTATGCATGTATTTAGAAGTTTCTGCATATATGCACTTAAAAATGGATAATTATCTATAAAGTATTATCTTATGTGAACAGGAATAAGATACAGAGAGTTTGAAGGTTTGATTCTTCATGAACGTTCCGTTCGCTCTGTGAATAACAAAAAGATGCGAATTAAGGATAGAGATTTATTGTACCCTGATGAGCTTAGAGGACAAATCTTATGTAACAGCCCTGCAACTCCCAATGTCAACATAAGTTTGCTAGCTTGTGGAAATCCAACTGAGTGTAGAATCCAATCCACTTGCCACAGATATGTAAGCTTACAAAAATTGCTACCTGTATCTGCAACATTATTATTCATGAATGCTCATGTTTTCTAAGCAAATTCTGTATACGATGTCATTATCTTAATTTTGTAATTCATAATATTATTTTCAATAGGGAAATTGTCCTCTGGCTAACGAGTATTCCTACAAAGATGACAGCTTCCAAGATGATGAATCTTCCGCTCTTTCTGGAACGAAAATAAATCTTCGTTTACGCTCGGGACTTTTACAATGTTCCGCTGGAGATTATGTCGATACAAAAATGGCCATCGCCAGTTTAGATTCTTTATGTAAGTGTTATTTTTAATAACCACCCAAACTACTATTAATTACTTATATTCTATTCATTTTATACAGACCATAATGTGCTAGATGACTGCTAGGAAAGTTTTTCGATTCAATGACATTTCAATATGTATCCAAACGAGATATTTCATATTTTTTGTTTATCTTGTCAATACAGATTACGATATGGTTCCCAGTGAAAATTTACTACGAATCATCGCTCCAGAAAAACATAGCTTCCCCGGAGATACACTTATCTTTGCATGTCATGGAGCTGCATTCCAAATAAATAAAGAACTCCGATGGGCTTTTAGATACAAAAATGGAAGCATTTCATTTATCAACATAGGTACGTTATTTTTATCGCACAAAAGTTCTAAGTAAGTAAGTAATAATAATTATGGAATTCAACATAGCTTTTTGTTTTACTCTAAAAGAATAAAAACTTGTTACAATTTCTGATATTTCGATCTTCTCCCAAAACAGATAGTAAAGATGACAAAACAGGATATGATATACAAAAGATTTATCGTACTAGTTATATAACGATTACCAGTAAAGACATTACGGATATAATGTGCTTTGCTCCAATTTGGAACTCAACGGTTTGGAAAAATGTTTCCGTGCCTTTAGAAATCTCAGGTATGAAGTTTACATTCAGAGGCTTGATCATTTTTACTCAAGAATACTACCCTTTACTTGGTTTATCGATTTAATTGATGGTTATTATTATATTTATCAGATGCCATACCTGTGGAGTCAAATATTCCAGCAAGGTAAGCTAATATCAGAACATTATATATTTTAATCATCAATACAAGTTTAAGCCAAATAAATTAACATACATAAACTTTATATTAGTTGCGAAGTAAGCCAGTCCCCACTTATAATTCTGCAAAGGAATTCCACAATTTCTCCCAGAAGAGTTCGAGCCACTCATATTGTATCCAACTCAACGATGATTGTCTATGAACCTATTGATAAACTAAAACTAATTTGCAGAGCCAATTATCCTGTAGAATGGGTTTACGACGGGATTAAAGTAATTTTGTTTATTATTTCTTGCTTATTACACTAATAAGTAGGAATTTATCTATTTTAACATGATGAGAATTTAACCTGTTGTACAAGTGTACCCATGTAGGATTCAATGCTAATTGCTAATCTAATTTATTACGAAATTCTAGTAATGGTAGTAATTTTCCTCGTGTATTTATATTTCTAGCAAAATACAACAAAAATAAACAAAGTTTCGTGTGACAATGGAAACTCTACAAAGAAAGTC
The DNA here is from genome assembly GCA_034694165.1 of Tomocerus mixtus. Taxonomy (NCBI): domain Eukaryota; kingdom Metazoa; phylum Arthropoda; class Collembola; order Entomobryomorpha; family Tomoceridae; genus Tomocerus; species Tomocerus mixtus. The sequence continues at coordinate 11,193 of JAQFYC010003981.1, read as the reverse complement.
TACGAAGCGGTTGTGTTCATAAATCGTTCTCTTAAAGAAAGTACAGGAAATTACACCTGTAGAAAAACATTACAACATCATCCACAGGCTTGGATTTATCTCTATATTGTTGGTAAGCTAAATCTCCAACAATATTCTAACCGCTTCAATACACTTTTTATATACTTTCACCAAATAATGCGAAATTGTAACACAATTACAGATGACGGAGAAACATCTTTTGTAAACGAAGGGAGACATGTCGAAATTGTCAAAAATAGTGATGAATCAGACCCTTGGGTAACAATTCCATGCAGAGTCTCTAATCCCGAATCAAAACCATATCTGTTCCTTGACAGAGAAAATTCGGTACCTTATCAACTAACCCAATACAAAATATTTCATATATATGCACACACAGAAAACTTTTCTTTAAACCTTTATAAACTTTTGTATTGTTATTGTTGAAAAATAGGAAATACCACAATGGCTGGAACTGAGTGATAAATTGCAGTACAATCCCACATTAGGTTTTATTTTAGATGTTTCCCTAATGCCTGAAGCAGTTTCAACTTTCTTTTGCTCAATGGATAAGAACGCAACGGATTTTGGAATGCTGGTTACAGTGCATAAAAAACCAGGTCAGAACTTAGAACATAAGTGTGGTAGCCATCTACCTAGTACTCAATATTTTTCCATTTTACAGTTGTGTAGCAGAACAAACTTGTTTTGTTTGAGAGTTTTATAAAAATGAGATGATGATAAAACATTAGTGCATCGTAATCGCATGCATTTCGTTTTATAAGTTTGATGTAGTGGAACATTAAGGTTTATATAAACTACTAAACTAAGTTTATGTAAAAATACTAACAGTTTATTACCTAACTGCTAACTAACTATAACATTTGTGCTGATAATTAATAATTCATAATTAGAAGTACAATTTTAGCTCGATGATTAAGTATACATGCATAAATGCTCTGATTTTAATTTTACAGGGTCTCTCCTCTATGGCGCTTCAAGAGATGGAAGTAGCAATGTAGCATTCATAATTGTAACTGTATTCATGGTTCTTCTAGTCATTGGACTAACTGTTGGATTAGTTTTCTTGTACAGAAAGCTTCAGCAGGTTTGAGCTTCTATACTATTATGCATAGTACATATTATTTCTTAATTTATGGATGTATAAGTAATTAATTTCAAGCATAACATCACGGAATAGAGATATATTTAGTATACATACATGTGCTATTGTTTTAGGGTGTTACAAGAAATGAAGTTGTTGAAAATGGCCATAAAATGGAATCCACTGATGTGTTTGCTGCGTACGATGAAGAAATTACTACTCGAAATGAAGATACTGACACTATTGTGGATAGATACCATAGATTTTAATAGGCGTACTTTAATATTTTATCGAAGATGTTAAAAATTATCAGAGGAAACACGAGAAGGTTGTTAGCAAAGTGTAAGTTATAGGATCGAAATGCAATTACTCCAATATGTTATCTACGTTACATCAATTTTAGAAGAAAGGAATCCTTTGAAAATATTTTATGATGATCTGTACACAAAACTTTTAATTGCCAAAATATTGACAATATTTTGACTTGACTATCCGCTTCAAATGAGTTATTTAGTAAGCGTGGTATTACACTATACATAAATGAAAAATACAGTTATTGTGATATGAATGAGAGTGAGTGAATAAAAATACATTTTAAGAATCTATGCGGACAGTTCGGTGAAGCTCATTTACAGGGCTCTGAATTTTTAAACATAATACATTGGCTATTGGTATATTTGTACAGTATTGCACATTACTCCCATTTATAAGTCATAAATGTAACATTGTCGGAACTGGTACCAAATCTTTTTATTTTTAGATTAGAATTTTTCAAACTAATTTATTTGTTCCATTGCATTCAATTTATTCATCTTTAATTTCACCAAAATATAATTTGCGAAAATTTCTGTTCCAGTTCCAACTACTAATAATGATCTCTATGGTCATTCTATACTAACAGGTTTACGCATGGTTCTCTAACTATTTGTATAGGATTTCCCTACTTTACGTAAAATTCACACAATTTTAAATGTTCTAAGTTCATTTACTGGTGAAAACCTTCCAAGTGTGAGCTATAAACACAACATGAATGCAACAGTACGGAATACTTCTGTGAGTTCATTATCCATAATACTGTGATGCTATGATCTTTGCTAAACTTTATGCACTTGTGTATCAGAACAAGTATCCTTACGATATTTGCAGTTAATAGTATTGCTGTAACACACCCCAACTAAACTCATATACTGATTCATAGGGTCTATCGCATATGCAAGGTAGTAGAAGGTGAATGGCAATGAAAAGAGGCGACTGCATTATAAAGTCGCAGATCAAGTTCTGAAAGAATAGCACAACGTACATACTCGTAACTTCTACATTCGCAAACAGTAAACACATATTTACATATTCAAAGTTTGTACTTTGTACCGTATATCTATAAACATGCTACATAGTATGTACATGCACATTCACAACAGAATTGTGATTTCATATACTAACCATTGCAACAATAATAATCTTAGCAATTGCTTTTGTGGAGTAGAGATCCTACTCTTTGTAGTTTTGCTTAAGGGAATAATAATCCTAGAGTATTATTGCCAGTACAGGTACGGAGAAATGATATTCTCTTCTAAGAGCTACAACATAAGAAGCAATAGCAAAATGTTTGAAAGTCTATCACCTAACCTTTAGGTTGTAGATTATAACCTTAAAATATTAAGAATGAACAGTAAATATCTGCAACATGAATGAGTATCTTCTTCATACTTTGTACTACGAAAGTACATATAAATAGTAAGTACTCTGTATGCAGCTAAAATCTAAAGGTCTGCAAAATGTACAATCTCAATACAATATTCATATTGATGTGTAACAGTGTAAATGTTCGTGGTCCACTTATTATTTGGTAGTTGATTTTCTCTCTGAAACAGACTTCAATACAATGCAGAACTTTAGGTCTCAACACAACACTTTCAGACTGCGTTTGTGAACCGGTTCATTAATGGTACTGTGTGGCTGTAAACAATAGTGTGTATTGTGTATACCTACCTTCTTATTTTCACAATCTCAAGATGTGAGACATAAATACATAAAATAATTATTGTGAGCAATTAGACAGTTTTAGTGATTATTAATATTATTTTATCTGTATATAGGTACTAGTAGTAAATATAACGTAGATCAGAAAGATAGTTAAGTGTGCCAATTCTACATTACAGTTGAAATATCATAATTATGCTCATGATCGTAAGATTTATGGCAACGCATATATACAAACGCAGAGTGTAAATAAATAAGCAAACGTGCTCACTTGCAATACACATTTATATAAAATGATCTGCCGGAATTTTTTACAACTCAGCAGCAGAAGAGCTTTAAGCGTTTTGATATTGCTAATATGTGTGTTCACCTTTGGTGTATGCGTAGAAAAAGATATCAATGCGGAAATTAGTGATCAGTATGATATAGACTGGTGCCCAGGTGAAAATGAAAACCCAAAGTTGCTAGTGTTGTCAGATTTGACAAAATACAGTCATGCTGGTGTAAAATATGAATACCTCAAGATGCAATGTTTTGCTTCTTACCCCGTCAAATGGGATTTTAAAGGCAATAAGGTAAACATAACCACTTTCACAATCGAAATTTCTAAATCCAAAAGAACGTGCGTATACTTACTTGCATACTACAGGTAATCATTTACGTAGTTAGATGATGACTTGAACTATTATAAATATATGTATTAAAAGAAGTATTTTGATTTTCTTCTGTACTCAGCCCAATGACATCTACTTAAATTTGGGAATAGTGGTCGACAACTCTCCTAACGTTACAAAGCGTTGTTACTTATCTACCTTATCATCTTACAAATGGTCTCCTGCACAGCTTGGTCGTACTGGAAATTATTCTTGTGAAAGTTTAACCGAACCAAAAAAGGCTACTTCAATATACAAATTCATGGATGGTAAGCATATGGTTTTGAGAACTGCTATGTACTATATAAATATGAGCACCTAATACATGAATATATACTACACTAATTGTGATGTGCATGTCAATTTTGTGTAAAATGAGAAGAGAAAGATAAGGGAGCAATTAGAAAATTAGTAAACTGTAGCTGTTTAACAAAAAGGGTTTTCGTGATGTTATATTCTTAATTTGCTGATGATACTTTTAATACTTGCACTACTTAATTTACACTAAATGCATATTATTCATTTGAAAATGTACTTTAAATGGATTTTGTATATCATTTTCTCAAAGGAGCTGATTCTCCAGATGCAGCTTCTCAAAATATAATATTCAGTTCTCCGAAAAAGGTGAAAATACTCGCAAATCCTAGGCAAAACGATTGGCTAGTACTTCCCTGTGCTTCTAATACCGAAAATATAAATGCTACACTTTGGACAGTAGCAGAGGTGACCTTTATACTAAATAATTACCTTAAGATAAGATATAATTGTACTTATAACCTGTTTTAACACAATATTTGGGCAATTACTGTATCTGTGGGTACTCTACGTATATATAGGTATATGAAATATGAAATATTATGCAGTTCTAGTAATAGAAGTCGGAAGCGTGGAGTTTCGATACAGAAATGAGATGAGCAGGAGAAATTAATGTTTGCTTGTTGCATATTTGCAGAATGGAACGGTAAACAAGTTGCCCGAATCAATTTCTGAGGATTATGACCCGAAAGTCGGTTTTCTGATACGGGCACGCTCTCTGAACGATAGCGATGATAACACTAATACTTCTTTGACAGGAAATTACCTCTGTCATACAACAACTACAAACAGAAAGCGAACTGATGTTGTGGAAGTTAAGGTTCTCGAAGCTCCAAGTAGGAAATTGTTTATTAGATTCAGATAAATACATTATTGGATTTCCAGTGCGTTTCTGTCTCTCGCTTTCCCTGATTGTATTTCTGTTTACAATTTGTGTATCTAACAGTGTTAGTGCTCCTACTTAAATATTTTAGAATTCCTTGCGTCACCGGAAACAGAGACTGTGACTCCAATAAACGGACATGTTTTTATTGCCTGTGAAGCCAACGAGCCTGTGGATGCAAAGATTTTCCATATGCAAGGAGGATCGCTTCGTGAAATAACTTCTACTGGACCGAATGGAGCTTCTAACTATAATTTCAGTTCTAGTACAAATGCTTATGCGATTAACGAAGAGGGGAATACATCTTACAGTATTAGAGGTGTTGCTGTATGCAAAACAAAAGAACACAAAGTTCTGCACACATGGAAATTCGATACAGATCACTTTTGTCATTGTTCGTGGGAATCTCATCAGTTGGAAGACGAATTAGGTAGACTACTATTCTTATTTTATACTTAATGTGATACACTGGCTCCTTTACCAACGTGAATTTCATTTCCTTATTCATTTAAATAGATGACGACGCAGCAGATTATTACGAAGATGAAATGTTTCAAGATGGTGAAGAGGGAGATGTCCGTAATAATGTATACGTACATGTAAATAAGCACGCAGATGACAAAGCCTACTTAACTCATCCTGAAATTAAAGGACGACTAATTTGCTCAAATCCAAACTTTTCCAATGTTAACTTTTCGCTACTTCATTGCGGAAATGAAAACGAATGTGATATAAAATCGTCTTGCTTGGCTTTGGTAATTAAAGCATAGAAACATTCATTGATTGTTAACGAGACGCAATGTTGTTATTGGCCAATTATAATTTAGGGGTTTAATTTAATTGTCGTAACTTTTATGTAGAATGATTGTCCTTTTGTGACCCAAAGCAAAGCAATGAATCAAACCATCAATAACGTAACCACAACGGTTGCTTTTATGGACATGACATTGCAATCAGGAATTATTAAGTGCCACATTGATGGCTATACGAGTACGCAAAATATTTTAGCCACCTTGGATAATATTTGTAAGTAAGATATTTACTCCTTTGTTCTTCATGTAACAGATTGCTAGAAATGGGGATGTGACTTAATGATGTCAAACCTTTCTTTCTAATAATCAGGATGGTTTATTTCTTGGCAGATTTTGATAAAATTCCTGAAAATGCTACTGTTATCAACATCTTAGCCCCGGAAAACAAATTTGTCACTGGAGACAAGCTAATATTTTCTTGTGAAGTGGAAAAATACCTATTAGCAGAGCATTTAATATGGTCTTTCCAGTTCAAAAATCAGTCAGTCAAAATAATCGACGACATAGGTTCTTTTACATTTCCTTTTTAGCATGTATGCTTATTTGCATAATTTGCTCTTTTGTAAAATCTCTTCATAAACTACATAAATATACTTAAATCGACCTAAGTTTCCATTCTTCCTATATTTGATTATGAATCTCCAAAAATTACGCACATTACCTCTTTCCTTAATCCCTAGCAAAATGCAACCCTGAAGGAGAAATTTTACTAAAAGAAATCTAACATGTTGAAATGTACTACATAACTTGCTGAAGGTTGCGGATAATTATAAGCTTCTTAAATGCATATATTCTTCCAAGTTTGTCTTAATATATAAAATGTTGACATAAATAGATCCAAGAGAGGATAGGACAATGAGAAACAAATATAAAATCTACAGAACAAGCTACATAAAGATGTCCAGTGCCGATATTTCAGCAATAATTTGCTCTGCTCCTATGTGGCCAACTAAAGAGTACAAAAATATATCTTTTCCTTTGTATAACCAAGGTAAGACAACATTGGAGATTGTAAGCATGAATAAAAATACCTGTAAACAACCTTTAAAAATTTGAAGGTTAAGTGAATAACTAAACAGAATTCATAAATAATTTAGATATTGGCCCTTCCGTTTCACCTGGGTAAACAGATAAAGAATGTTATCGAAATACAGATAATGCACATACTTATTTAATATTTCGTAATCGTAATGCTATAACTTACTGGTATTATGGAGCATTAGGACTAATCATTTTATCCCATGTTCTTTTTAGTTACTGTGAGAAAAGCAATTTGCAGCCAAATATTCTCATGCACCGAAACTCTTCAATTAGCTTAAACAGAACGAGGGGGATTACAATAGTGAACAACTATACCATCACAATACAAAGCCCTGTTGATCAAGTAAAGCTGGTTTGCAGGGCACCTTATCCAGTACAATGGATCAAAGATGATGAATTGGTATTTCGATAAATATTTATTTCCTGAATATGTTTATCCAAATCTGTAGTATTCTAATGAATACATCACTTGTAACTTTTAACTGCATGTACCATGCCAATCATGTTATGAGTTCCCATTATACGTGACTACAGTGTTTACATTCGCAAATCATTGAGACAAAAAACAATGCTCATGCTGATGTAGATGAATATTATGTTAGCAGTTAGAAAAATAGAGCACTAAAGATATATTTATGTCTTATACAAATACACCTTAATCAGCTATTGTATATTATTGTACACTACATATAACTTTGTGGCTTTACATTCCAAGTACAACTACAGAAAATTAACTGAAACTCTGGTATTTTTAACAAGGTAACAGCAACAAAGATTCAAGGCAGTGATTGTGAAAAGGCAAGCGACATGTCTCAACGCAAAGGGAAATGGTATGACGCAATTTTGGAATTCTCTCCGCTTGTGGCAAAGTCAACAGGAAACTATACTTGTCGAAAGGTTTCAAATCATGAACTTCAGTCGTTTGTTTACCTATTTGCATCCGGTAATTAAATTAGGTCCTTAGATCTTAAATGCCGCTGCAAAAGCTGTATTCATTGAATTTTGTCGGTTTTCTCCTCAAACTTGCAGGAAACGGGACAAAAACGATTTTAGAGGAAGGTAAGCACATTACCGTAGTGAAACCATTAGATGATCCGGATCCATGGACGCTGTTTCCATGTAGAACATCTAATCCTAAGGAGATGCCCTATTTCTTCATAGATAACAATGTAAGGTTTATTATTTAGTATACTCAGTATAAGCGTCCACATTTAATGCAATGGTAAATTGATTACTGATATTATTGTATGTGATTAGGAGAAACCTAGGCTGATGCATCTAGATGAATATTTAAAATACGACCCTACCAGAGGATTTTCATTGGATATTTCTTCCGCTGGTATTGGATCGGCAACGTTTTTCTATTGTTCTCTCACTGAAGAATCTATAGATTACAATGTTTTATTTTCATTGCACCGGCCAGGTAAATATCTTTCGATAATATAATCACGAATTTAATTGGGCCACCTTATGTCCTATGTTAATCCCATACTTACTATGCTGTTTCCACAGAGGGACCAATGGTAATAAGTCAAATAAAGAGTGGCCCTCTTGTCAATTCCCATGCAACTTATATAGTCGTCATTGCTTTCCTCTTCGTAATATGTACAATGTTATCTCTGGCTGCGATATTTATGTTTAAAAAATACAAAGAGGTAATATATATGTATTCCAATTTCCTACATCAATTTTTGTACAAGCTAATTATTGTGTAATTGAATAACTGTTGTAGACAATTGATAAAGTTCTAAACGGAAATAATCATCAAATGAGTAGCACCTACACGGCATCGACAGAAAATGCTGTAATTGACAATGATGTCGAAATTGCTAATGGAAATTATCAAAGATTTTCTTGAATATCCTTTCTTTGCATCGTTATAAACTAGATACTTAATAATAATATATAACTGTGATTGTGATATTATATATATTTATATTTACATTAATAAATATATGAACCATGAACTGCTGTAAACAAATAAATTGATGTCCCGTTTATAATTCAAAAAGAAATATGTGGTCTTTATACTTAAAGGTACATTTTATTTCATCTGTTATTAAAACAATAACAATTCATTTACTAATTATTTACGTAATATTTACCTGAGTAGTAATAAAACTAATAAACATGTACATTATAGTATTTCACTTTGGATTGGATTATCCAATTCAGTATTTTTAATGTACCTACCTACTACATTATCAATTTTACGGGTTTAACTGGTTTAGCTATAGTAAGCAGTATATTAATATGTAGTTTTCATAACAATTTATTATTGGTCTGACGGTATTTTAAATCTATTTTATTATTATCTTTCCATGTTTACTATTTCTCATACTATACTAAAACAACAATATTAAAATGAGCTGGTATGTGTAGTTAAAATAATAAAAATTAAAAATAACCTTTCGTATATCATATCAAATCATAAGAAACAATAATTAAAATTAAAATTGTAAATTATACTATTTGAGAATCTCGAGGAAGACACTATAACAGATATTTTTTGTATTTATTTCTCGTTATTATAAAACAAATAAATAAAAAACTGTTTTGTTTATAACATAGTTTTCCTCGAGTTTCAATTTAGAAAAATTAAAATCATAATTTGGGATTCGCAATTTTATCTTTTAGGCGATTAGTATTAGCAATGCTTCAATAACAATTTCTTTATAAGTCTCCTTAAATGCTATAGTTAGCAAATACATTGTAGCTCAATGAGGAGCAACTTGTCTAGAATGTAAAATGTAATAGTTAACAATGTATATACTTAATAGAAACATGTTTGTAGAACGAAGTTGAGAAATTCTATTAATATAATACAGTACCTATGTAATGAATGCATTGTACATTTAATTGTAAGTTGTAAGGTAAGTATTTATGAGTATGAGTACAAGTAGAATCTATGTATGCATTTCCTAATAAAATTCATATTAGAAAAATATTGAGTACCCAGTTAAGTTGTGAAATGAAAACCTTAAATTGCTACACTATCGATACAAAATATCGATGTTAATTAAAAACTTTCTTCAGAATTGTTTACACTCAATGACATTCATACTGGAAGTCTATTACGCAAGACATGCTCAATACATGCACAGGATACATTATTATGGAATTTGTGTAATCTACTATATTAATAGAATAAGACGACTGGGATCTGTGTCTGCGATTCCTTGTAATTTCCATTCCACACTCCACACAAAATCCGCATTCGAAATCAGTCAGTCAGATTAAAATCTAGTACAGTACAATAGAAGTAGAGTACAATAATTAGTAACCGTAAATTGAAATCACAACAATTTACATACTAAAGCTAATTAAGTAATTATGGCTTTTTCTTTGTCTTTTTCATTTTCGTCGCTATCGTGTCCATTGCTGTTGATAATTAGTTCATTTCTACTGGAGCCTCGACTACAGAAGGGGACCGTGGTGGATATTGCCCAAATGAAGAGGAATTTAAATATGGTGTTTGTGACGATGTAAGTGTACATTTCGTGAAGTGATGTCCTCAGCTGTGAAATTTGGAGGTCTTCATTATCTCCACAGGTCATTATAGGCATGCCTTCTTTATCATGGGCAATAGTCTCATATTCTCCGATGCAGAATCCCATCGGGGAAATAAAAATGAATAGCAAAACGGCCAGCTGGAATGGACTGAGGATAAGCCAAAGTCGAGGCACAATTCCAGGATCTCTTCTCCCGTCACTGTTCCGAGCCTATAATCACATCAATACATATTAAGCACAATAAGATCTTTTGCATTCATCACTTATGCATGATCATTCATCACATAATATTCTATGTGCTAATATACAACAAAAGTCATTGAATCCTAGAAAATTAAGCATTAGAAAAAAATTTGTCCTGAAAGCTCAATATTATCATCCATAGGGGAAAATAATTAAAATGACTGTATTATGTACTTAGGTAGGCATAATTTGTATAATGTCTTAATTTTAGTCCTTACAATAGACATACTAACGTTCTAACTAACAGACTCCAAATAGTACAATATGGGAAATGCGAATGGGTCATTTTTTACAAACTATTATACTATGATATAGCTTAAATCGTTGTTGAACAATTTCGGTAGGCCTACAATCTATATCTGTTTTAAAAAAAAATTATTAGTGAGATCTACATTTATGAGGAAAACTAAATGTTTTGGAACCTACGGTTAGGCTGCATACCGAGCGTATTTAAATTGCATTGTCTAATTGTCTACATTGCATTTCCCCATGTATACTTACTTTTCTCTACTAATGCAGATTTCCTAAAATATTTGTATGTAGCTGTAAATCTATCTTCTCAAACGGTGTACTATCAACAGTTATATATATCAACTTAATTTTCATTCGGGACGATTTATATTGAGGGAGAAGCTAGATATGTTTTTAC
>JAQFYC010003980.1:0-18783 GCA_034694165.1 Tomocerus mixtus | reverse complement strand
GAACGTGGAGTTGCTTGGATGAAATTGTATGTATATCTTTGGTATGTCCTTTCTATCGAGTTTAGGCAGTTGTTTTCTTCCTTGGAGTGCAGCATTAAGCTAACATTAGTTGACTTACTTGGCAATACAATGCTAGAGTTGCAAAGATCCAATTCTGCTGGGTAAAGTCAAAGTAACTCTGAAAGGAAAGGAATATCTCCGTTTGTTAAAAGAGTATCAACGTATTACATACTTACATGCAGCAGTGCAACTAGACAAAAACCAGAGTTGTACTGGTGCAGATCGGCTTACTCCTATGTAAAGCATTGGTGTATTGTATTGTATAAGTTTAAGTTGATCGAAATATAACAGTATAAGTAGGTACAAACAAATTATGTAATAGTGAAGAGCTGAAGAGGGAAGTTGTCCTTGAGATTAGCTAGGAATACATTATTTAAAATGTCTAATGCCTACTATGGTATGTGCAAAATGCAACATGTATGTTTTGTGTACTGTAGCGAATAGATAGTTCTACATAGCGGAGCAAAACAACTCAAGAACTCAGATGAGATGTTGGGAATATATGTAGGTATTCACATTTGGCCTGTTTTAAATGGTTGAACGCGAATTTAGCGTTCAATTGTATATTTAGCTTTAACATATTAAATATTCAGTAGTGGGTATGGTATGTAGATATTTGTAAATTAGAGTATGCCATGCATACTTTTACTACTTTAAACGTACATTGCACATAAGTAATACAATGTACCTGCACAAGAAATGAAGTCGTAGTTAGTATTTATCTATGCTTAAAAATCAACTCCTGTCGGTATTTAGGTACTGATTCAATTGATATTAAGATTATCGCGCTTTTGTGTAATATTGTGTAAGGCAAAGCTAGGCTACGTGTTAGTTTAAAGAGTTGAAGTTGATGAAATAATTTACACATGTAGCGTAATACATTGATAATATATTTAATACATTTATAATGCAATGCATGTTCTCTTTGTTTCTAGTTCTTTATGACGTTTAAAATTCTTCAGTGGGATTGCATTGATACTTGTACTTAATTTCTCCTCAGTTTAATTTTTATTATAAAGAGTGACTCTTTTTTAAGTCGCTTTTTTCAATACGCGAACTTGTTTGTGTCTCAATAGTTAATACGCTAGATATTGTATCTATATGGCTTACGTATCTTTCATGTGGACTAATTTTTATGACGAACGATGATAGCAATAATCATAATCACTCTTTCCTTGCTCCTAATGATGGCATTCAATATGCACTAGAGTTGGGTTAAGTTAAAGTATTTTTATAATAGCAAGCATATCTCCACAGTATAGTTACTGATACAGTAGTTAAAAAGTAAAGATTTGACGATGTATTATGACATCTATACTAATCAATTTATCCTTAGATCTATGTCTAGCAGAACTTTTCCATTAAGATGCGTATTTAATAGTTTGTGTTTTTAGATGTAATAAGTCATCAATGCTGCGACTGCACGTGTTTAGTCTCAATAATTAAGAATGTATATAAAAACGGCATAGGTGCCACTACCTATGTGGTATTGGATGAGTTGTTTACTCCTGTTTTTATTTATAAATAAATTCAATTTGACCTAAAGTTCGACCTATCTTCAAATATAGCTTCCTCAACTGCTTAAATAGCTTACGCTTAGAGATGACCCACAATCTTAACTATTTTTAATATTACATAGTAAATATGTAGGAGTCTTTATTTGACATCATCAGTAAATCACACTTTTGTGGATGATTAATGTTGACTAATAGGTGTACGTAATACGAAACAAACGCGTAATCCCCATAACTAATTTTTTTTTTGGAAACCTAATATGCATCGGCTTAAACACGGGCACCGGTAGTTATCTTAGGCAAGACAAGTTAGGTATATAACATTTCGTCCCTTTCTGACGTATATTTGACACATCAGTAATATATTTCCTGGGTCATGTTTTCTCAAGAAGGTTGTAAAGCCACACTGACGTTCATTAAGTTCACTTAATTAGACGACGTTAGTTTCGGCAGTAACACTTGTTCCCACACATTACTTTTTCCATTTTTGAATACTGTTTTCCGTATTTAATTTTCCAGTTGGCACCTGTGACCTGAGAAACGTTAGGGACACGTAGAAATATAACTAAGGAAGCGGAATCAAGAATGAGTGCTTCTGTGTCGAATGTGTTGACGATTTTGTATTTAGATTTCAACAACACGGAAAAGGCATTAAGTGGGTACCTAACTTAATACTTGTCTTTGCATGAATTTGTTCAGAGAGGCTTCTGACAAATGTATCACTAAATATTCTCAAGAAACACTTTTTTTATTTAAATATTAAACAGTAGATAAGACTGCATTAGAAATTCTAAATAGCTGGCAATGTAAACATTTAAGTGCGATATGATCTTCTGTTACTGCCAACTTAACATGAAGTGACAAATAGTTATTCTAGGGCATGTGAAATACGTATAGGTACTTAGTTAAGAACTGTATAGCAGTATAGCTTTTGAAAACTTGAAACTTTGTTGGTATTAGAGTTCCAGTTGCTAAATCGTTCAATTGTAAATAGCCAAATTAGTAGTTTTGTAGTATTTAGTATAAGTTTAAAAGCCCGTGATAAACAATTGCCATAATTTTTAAAAGATTCCTTAAAAAATACATGGAAATTATTATTGAATTGATTAACCTTGACCATCTCTCCTTTTTATTTCACATAGTGGATAATACATAAGTTAAAGTGTATTGTATTTAACATGTGACATCATAGTCATTTGCATTTGGCGATTTGTCTTCAAAAGAAAATGAAACTGAAAACATGCGAAAATATATACAGAAGAAATAAAAATGTATTTACTCTGTGATTCTGTTGTTTGCAGCGAGAGCTGGAATGGTTGCCGACTTTATACAACCTGGATTAGTACAATTGCAACCTAATTTGGAGGATTTTATGGACACTCTTGAGCCATTACAAGGTATTTTTGTTGCTAATTTTATTTCATACGTTTGAGAATACCCATAAATGACAATACTTGTTAAGCCTTAGTTACATAATAATGTAGAGTTTCTAGAATACACGTTGTGTGTTAATAAATAAGTATTTGAAAATATGTCTGTAAAATAGAAAAGTTTTTGCAACATGATTTTTGGAATTTTAATATTGTGAAAAAATTTCACGAGTGTAATGTCAGTAATGTAATAATAGTCACTTATAGTAGTTTTAGCTCATTATATATAAAAGAAATTAGGTAGCATTGCAGGTGGCGTTGTTTTGTCAGTGTCTGTTTAATTGTAAAGCAGCTCTTGTTTTTTATTGGAAGTGACAGACTTTGAGTCCTAGTACTTATTTAGACAAAAACAAATTGAGGATAATAATTAACTGATATGAATGGGATATTGTACAAGTAGTGGGATTTTAGCTGTCCAGATATAAATTAACAAGCAGTAGAGAGTCAACGATGGTCTCTTTAGATAGGTTCTGCATGCTCTATATTCGATGTCATAATGTGTAGAATGACTGCTTTTTTATCGTTTTATTTTGTATTAAAATATGTAGATGTTTACTACTTGTAGTTATTGACGACTCTGTGATAGGTCAAGCAAACCAAATAGTTACAGACAAACAGATACGACCATTCAGTCGGTTATATTCTTGTTAGTTATATTTCAGATACAAGGAAATAATAATAAACAATTGGAGCCTTTACAGATTATGTCAACTCCAAGTTATTGCCTCCAGTTCCGGAAGAGTTAGACAGCTACGATCCTCCTGACAGTCTGCTTCCAGTGGATGTTCTTCCCCCACTTATCCAAAAAGGTTCCAGCTCTTCGATTTCAAAGCAACAATCTTCGTCTGATGGGGGCGGAGTTCATCAGTCTGTGCTATCAATGGGCAATGGGGGTGTGAGAGTCCATCCTTCGACATCCTCCTCTGGCTACTCCTCAAATTCAGTCGCACAACAACAGTCCAACTATTTCCAAATGTCAGAAATGAACGGTCCATCCCGCCAAACGCAAGAAGCAGCCGGTGTACAGCAACAGGCAACCCCTGTCAGCGTTGTGATGAGTGTGTCCCACCATCAACAACAACAGCAGCAGCACCCACAACAACAGCAGAAGCAACAACGACAACAGTCTCAACAGCAACTAAGTCCTTCCTCCTCAAATTCGTCTCTCTTAAAAGATGGGAATTCCCATCACCGTGATGCACCAAGTCACCAATCCTCTTCGAACTCTAGAGGTGGCTACTCGTCCCGACATGATATTTTTGCCAAGCCTGTGGTAAGTTTTCTATGTAGCTACACATATTATTTAGCTTTGAGAAGGAAGCTTAGGCATAGAAACCTTTTTTATATCAGTAAGAGTGTCAGTGTATTGCAAGATGCTGGTGGATTAAATAGTTACTCGTGGGTATTGCATGTTAATTAAAAAAGAAATTTTAAAGCAGAGTCAATAGTTTATTGTAATTATTTAATAGCAATTTCTTCAAATAATATTTTATTAATAACATTAGGTATTTATATTTATCTTGATAGACGACGGACAACTAGTTTTCTATCACGATCAAATTAATTAATTGCAGCCTCCATAATTTATTTTTGACCTTAATATATGTTTTAGTAGAGGCTATAGTACTTATACAACTTATTACTATTTTTGTCCTTATTGAATTCAAGGGCCTTTTTTATTTTTAACATTTTTATATCTCTTCTAGGGAATGTAGCGAATAGAGTAGGTAATTGTTAAATATGACTGAAGCAGAAGCTAAGTTTCGTGGTTACCACAAATACTAATAGGAATTGGGATGCAACAGTAATAAAAACGTGGGTTCGCCGTCCCTCCAGCACAGTGCTATCATTTAGTGATAAGACATAATTGTCTGTCTGGATCAAAGTTTTGACTTTGAGTCTTTGAGAGTGTGGTGACCGAGTGCTCTCTTAATCCTTTTGATTTTTATGAGCAATATGTAGTTAGACAAGAAAACGATACATTATGCCTATACTGTCTCCTCAGACTTGAATAATTATTTAATGGCTGGGTGAAAATTGCAAGGGCAATGCTAATGTGTTGAATGAAGAAATATGCAATTTGCAATACGGTATAGATGCAGAAGGTATAACACGGATTCCGTATTCCGTAAAAACATTGCCTAAGTTTTCAAAGGATAGGAGTGATGGCTGTTACAGAAAATGTAGCATTGTTATCTTCCTTCGTACTATTTGCAATAACTGAAGGAAAGGGTAAATTTCGTAATCAGTGGATTCATCTAGACAACCGTATTTATGTACCTTGACTGGGAGAGTGCCTATCTATGTTTGAGATTAATGTGCATTTACATTTGCAACAAAATATTCCCATATGTATGAATAATATACCTTTTTTAATGCAGTTTGCTTAATTAATAGGCAAAGGTAGGTAGCAAACCTAAATTTTAAAGGGGATATATAATTGGACAGGGCAATTGTAGGTGTATGATGTTTTTGAGCGTTGCTTGCAGCTGTTATCAGTTTAGAGGGATGTGCCTACATGTTAAAGATAATCGTTACATTTTGGTGTGGGGTTCAGATTTGTGTCAGAGTCAGATGTCCGTAGTATATTAGTATTAGTACATGTGTACAGTATGTTATGTTGAGATGCAATGGAACTCCAGGCTTGTTTCCAGGCCAGTCCGGTCCAGTTAACCTCGAACTACTAAGAACATAAGTTCCCCTTGCCCCCTATGATATTGAACGGTGTTGTATTGTAGTGTTTATGGGTACCTATATGGGATGAGTTATCCTCTCTACTTTATCAATGCATTTTAACTTGGGCGGGTTCCCTTCTCCATGGAATATATTGGAACACATTTGTTCGTGTATAATGTTGGCTTTGGCTTCCTATGTGGAATTCGAAGTTGTCTTGTCGAACAAGAAGAACTAACTGATGTGTTATCTCCAAATGATATTATTTCTCGTGTGGTCTCATCTGGCGTGCTCTCCGTTCTCGCTTCTTGGTTTCTGACCCTGTCAACTTCAGCTCAATCTTTTATTCTTGGATCTAGAGTGATCTGAGACTTGAGACGAGTTTCGTCTCATGTGAGCCTTCAATTTCCATGTGACTGTCCCGTCGACTAGTTTCCCTCTCTCACTCACTCACAATTCTCCGAGTCTCTTCCAAAATAGTTTGTCTCGGTGACAAAGTTTGACTTCTCTCAACATTTACTGTGCATAGCATATTTCTCAATTTTGTTTGTTACCGTTAGTTAGTTAAAGTCCCAAGCTGTCTCACCACGGCGGTCTATCACTTCGTCCCGTTCCCTTTGCCGACCTCCGTGTTCACCACACGTCGGTCTCAGACTCTGGGGAAATGTGGGACGAGTTCTGTGCTTCAGATATTGACCTTCTCCTTACAGTTAAGTTTCGATTTTTAATTCATAGACACTTTCTCTTTGTCTTTTTCAATTTCAGTAGAAAGGCAAGGAAAAATGTTGGAATTAATTACAATACAATAAAACATACTAATGTAGTCATATAGTATTCAATTGCTTTGCTGATTTACTAGTATTTAATTAAATTTTCACAGGGGTTACAATTTATTCAATTTTTAGGGCATTTAAAACTTCGGACAGCGAGAATTGGAGTAGGTATTTAAAATGGTAGTACAGTACGATTTAATGAAATGTAGACAGTGAGACATGGGAAGAATACAATAAAATGTAGTAGGAAATAAATGGTTCTTGCATTAGGAAGATTGGTGGGAAAAGTGGTTCAAGATGACAAAAAAGGAGATGTTCACCGGTTGGAAGTCAGGGAAATAAGGAGAAAACGAGGCCTGTGTGTCTCTCACTTTTATACTGTCCAATGTCCTTCCTACACTCCCAAAGTTAATTCCAACGCACATAGATACAGCATGCAATAATACATTACATAAACAGTTGCTTATCTTCATTCCCCTAACTATATTTTAACTGTATTAATTGTTCATTGGATTACATGTGGCTGTAGCTTGCAGCTTCTGGCTTAGATCTTCTCACTCAAACATGAACAAACAAAGTGTTCTGTCGAGAGTTAGTAATTACTTTACATTATAGGATGGACGAGAGACGATAATTAAACTTGTGCTTCCGACGTGATTGGGACCGATAAGCTGAATGCCTTTCACATGTTCCGTAGTTACATACATACTACAAACAATACATTACTATATTATACTATATTATGTACATATTATGCAGTTTTACTTCTAACCGCCCGCAGTAACTGTTTGTGTACCAAAGTTTAACCAAACTTTGTTTCATACATAGATTAAATACCTAGAGTTATATAAATATGATAATTGCTTAGCTAATGCTTATAACGTACAATGTAGCACCTACCTACAAAAAATATCCATATGATTTGTGCGTTGTGCATTGACATGACATAGAAATAGAAGTTAATAGAACCCGTAAAGACAAGATATATTTTTCAGATAAACTAACTTTTTAGACTTACTTATAAATCCTTCTCGTTAGTTTCGCTGGTGTATTAAGTGCCATATATTGATATCTCCCAAATCAAGTATTTATAGTTCCTGACTCCTTGAGTCGAAATGACAAACGTCTACTTTAAGAGATATAAAATAATATGGTCCTTTCAACACTGTTCATGCAAGTGCAAGTACCGACTACCGAAACAATTATCGAAAATTATTTAGGTTATACTGGTAATTGTACTATTACCGTAACACCATCATCATCTGTTCTGTCTTCACATAAGTATGAATACCCCATTCAAAAGCTATTAATAAAAATTCGAAGAAACAGGTGATGTACGAATGGTATAAAAATGATTCTCGATTCAGTCAAAGTCCAGGCCTGTTAATTGGTGGTTATTATTACAAAACTACGAATGGAGCGTGTTACCTAAGTGGTATGGTTCGTGTAAATATTTGTTCACCTGTACTACATAATATAGCTTATATAAGTTGATATCCATCGGTACTATCAAAATATGAAGAAGGATGAAAAAACTGCCTTAATGATATAAAGAAAAAGTGTGTGATGATGTAACTTTTTTACTAACTACCGGACAAGTATTAGTGTATGTAGCGATACTACGGGGATGACACTGATATTAATAATTGATTAATAGGAAAACTGTGGGAGGTCTATTTAATAGATAGTTAGTAATTGTGCTCATTATATTTCTATGGATTATTTAAGCCAACGACTTGTTTTGTTATTTTTATGCTTGTTGTTAATTTTGTTATTCGTAATATTGTTTTTAGTAATTTTACGCTGCTGTAAGGTTTTATTTTGACTACGAGGTCAAGAGAGTTTAAGTTTGGTTGATAGGTCGACAATGTTTTACGAATGAATGCGTAGCGATGCACAGAAATACGAAGTAGAAAATACTATAAATGGGGTGGATGTAGTTATACAACCACAATGGCTATTTGTTCAATAAGACTTTACATCTTGTATTGAATTGACAGTAGAAATATAAAGTTTGTCATCATGTTCTATGCACGTGGACACTTTTCTTATGAATGCTTTATTTATTTTACAGGGGAAACCACGCGGTCGTTCACGAAGTGGCACGGCTGGCCGACCTTTGCTAGGCTCCACTCCAGCACCTACTACCTCGACGTGTCCTCCACCGCCGCCGCCAAACAATATGACACATCCAAACTTGCATACAAACATGTCACATTCTCAAATGTCAAACTCGATGTCGAGTTCCACCACGCTGTTGTCTCATCTTCTGACAACTTCTGGTGATTTCACTTTGCCTGTTATACTTATACACATGATGATTGGAAACTATTGGGAAAATATTTCTGAAATGAAAAATGAATGGCTAATTTTAATGTCATTTAATGTATTTAGGAAATGGTGCTCATTATGTGGGCCCAATGCCGATGGACAAAATGGGGAATAATATGGGTCTTGGTGGAGGTTCTTCAATGTTGCAAAATACTGGTCAAAATAACATGATGGGTGCCGTTTCGATGACCCAGCAAGATATGCAACAGCAGCAGCAACAACAACAACAAAATCACCATCATCATCAGCAGCAACAACAGCAGCAGCAGGCGCAACAAGGATCACATTCACAATCCCAGCAACAACCGTGGAATCCTAAAAATGCGAACGAAACAATCAACCCGAATGCTCCGGTACAATAGTTACAATGGAATTTAAAAAATGCATTTTTGATACGGTAGATTGGTAATGACAATTTATGTTGTAGATTAATTTCGGTATGAATAAGCCCATGTTGCAACTAAGTCAGCACAATCAGCAAAATGTAAACGTTGGAGGAGCGGGTAATATATCACCGCCTCTACTGTCCAACACTCCATCTCCTCCTATGGGACCTCCTTTGGGTGGACCCGGTTCACCATCGAAACCATTTCGACCGAAAACTGACACCGACAGGGTATTTTTCAGAATTATAACATTACACCACATTATAGAAGTACAAATCTATTTGGTTACCGTTGTCTAATTTGTTAAAACTTATTTTCAGGAGCATCGTCGCGTGTGCCATATTAATGCTGAACAGAAACGTCGTTGCAATATCAAGAATGGGTTCGACATGCTCCATTCTTTGATACCCCAGTTGAGTCACAACCCAAATGCCAAGGTAAATTGTGACTGTGGCTTCGGCACAGCCAATTTATCAGTGAGTAAATGTCCAAAAAGTTCTAGAGTAGTCAAAGCTGATGTAGAGTTAGGCTATTAACATGAGTAGTACCATTTTTAGAAAAATTGGTACTATGTAGAATTTGCCTTGCCACTTTTGCCATATTAACATTAAATTTAACTTTTTATTGTTTGTTTTAACTTACTATTTATTATTGGTATTTACCTTATATGTCTTGATTTACACTTTTCCAACTTTTTAGGTTAGTAAAGCAGCTATGCTTCAAAAAGGTGCTGAATATATTCGACAACTAAAGTTAGAACGAGCTCAATTAAAAGAAGAAATTGAAGCTCATCGTCAAGAAGTTGATGCTCTCAATTCTGCCATAAATAACTGCCAGTCAATGCTTCCTGCCACTGGAGCTCCAGTCTCACGCCAAAGAACTAACAAAATGAAGGAAATGTTTGACCAATGGGTCCGATGCCGTACTACTGAAAACTGGAAATTTTGGATTGTAATCTACTATCTCATTTTGAATCTGAAGCTTTTTAATACAGAAATATGTAATTTTTGGATTGTTTTTATATTACAGTTTAGCATTCTAATTCGACCGTTGCTTGACTCCTACAACAACTCAGTGTCCACTGCCAGTGTCGATGAAATGTGCAGAACTGTACTGGCTTGGGTTGATCAACATTGCTCACTCGTAGATCTCAGACCAGGTAATTTTCAATTAGTAAAGATGTAAATAAACATATTAAAATTGTAGATGGGATAAAGCGAATACTCAAATCATTTATAAATATCTAATGTTTTCATACAATTTTTTAGCGGTATTGAATTCGCTGCGTTACTTGTGTACGACGACCGACATTCTTACAAATCCGGGTAACTTACCGGAAGAAGCTTACAAAGCAGTTAACAGGGCCCAACGTGACAACTCTGAAAGAGAACCTAGGTTATTGACAAGTTATCAGTAGATTGTAATTAAAGAAGTAATATATATGGTGAACATTTAGCTGATAAAAATTGTTATTTTGGTTTCAGGTGACGACATACGGTTTTGCCGGAATTATCAAAGCCAGAAATTATTTTATAAATCAAGGAAACTGCATGTAATTGGTATTATATGTATGTGTGAAATTGGGTGCCATTGATTATTAACTAAAGAGCTGCTCTGGAACGTTGATTCGTACATTGAAAATTCATAGTTCGTATTGTGCGTGTGTATAGGATAAGTGTAAGATGCATACAATTGCAAACTGTTAATTTAATATGTGTAACAAATTATAAAACGTTAGTAAAGAAAATATATTATACAAATACATATATATATATATATATATATTATATTATATATTATAACATTATGTAGTTTAGCTAAATTGAATATATTAATTTGTTGAGATGTTGAAGAGCTTGAAAGATTTAACGAACGGTGCATGGGTGGGAGCTAACAATAAGAATGACCTTACTGAGGTACCTATTTTTAGATAAAAGATTTATGGTAAAGTATGGAGAGATTCGTGCAGTGTGCACAATAAAAATACGGTTCAATGAAAATGAAGGTAACAATCTGGAATGATGAATTATAGAAAATAGGACTGGATACATTTGTCTTACTGGTGTGTTTCGCTAGCGTTTAGCGACGGCGTTCCGTCAATTAGCAAATTAACATAATCATTATAAATGTTAAAGTTTGAAATTAGTGTTGTATTGTAGACATTAGAAAAAATATATTATATATTAGTTGAATTGAATGTATCTGTGTATGCTATTGTTGTAATTGTGCTGTACTGAATAATGATTAGCACTTAGGATAAATATACGACAAAATGTTTGCACCTAACTGTCATCGTTTCCACTGACAGACAACAAAAAATATGCAGGGGACTTAATTCAACTATTGCGTCAAATAGTTAACGTAAAATTTTTGCACATTTGGGAGATATTTCTTAATTCTGGAGAAAAGAATACATGAGTGCTACAAATATCAAGTGAATAAGCAATCGTTCAGTACCTAATAGGAAAGTACTACACTGAAAAATACTGTCAATCATTATAAATAATATGTATTCAATCCACTCTGGAGAATTATATTTGCGACAAAAATAATTAACTCCATTTATGTTCTTACTCTGTACTTTACTGCTGATATCACGCGATACGTGCTGAGCAGGTCATTGTTATAATGTCTAGTGTTATTACAAAACCAGAGAATTGATATATTAAATATATACGAACTCAAATATTTTAGATGTAAATATAGCCGAACAAATCATTAATGAAATAATTGCACAACATAAATAAAATGCATCCGATTCTTTACTACGCTTGCAAAACCTATTTTCATTGTTCTTCATTCATAGATACATAGTATGAGCTATTTTATAACACATTAGACCACTACTACCTGCATATTGGGCATGTATTGCAGCTTTAACATAATAATACATAGGTAATAGGACATTTATGTATTTGTCCATTGTCAAATGTGTGTGCCTTTAAATTGAATGTGAGCATCATTATGAAAAGTAGGATGCACGAATAATATGTATATTCCTTGAATGTTTTTAAATACGACTTTATTTAGTTTTCCATGCATATACATAATAATATATTGAGGGTTCCATATAGGTATAACATGGATTACGAACACTACAACAACAACCAGTTACGACAGTACCTTCGGAAAAAGTCAAAATTTTTATAAAAGATGCCGTGACTTCAGTTTTCAAAAAAATGAGAAATAGCAATCACAGTTTTCTTAATTTTTTGTAAAACCACAACACAATGAAATGCCTTAAGGCTAAGTATTGGCACGTATCATAATTTTTGTTCATCTTTCCTCGTGTACCTTTAATAGTAACGAAGTAGTTTCCCATAAAAACAACATAAGTAAAGACATTTTGCGCTCTTGTATGAGTCAGTTATTACAAAAATTAATCATATTTAAACCTAAACACCCGTAGGAAACGAAAATTATCATGTCATTAGAATAATAGCATCTAAACATTAAAAATGTGGAATTAATCTTGAATCGGTTTACACTATGAACAACGTACTAAGTAAGACATTCCATTTGGGTTAATAGCTATATCACTTCATTATCAATAGATTGTAATATTACTACTTTAGACTTTCGAATTAATACATCTTCCGAAATACATTTATTTTAAAATGTTATCACATGGCAAATAAAACATTTTGGTAAGCCAATATTTAACATTTTACGATTGGCTGACTTTATAAATTGTATACACATTTCACTAACATAAAATCCAGTGACATCACATTAGAACAGTTAAATTATTTAGTTCCCAGAAACGCATTCACAGTGACTGCTTAATAATTAACCTTCACCTCCATTTGACTTCTTGACTTTTCTCTAGATTTAATATTCTAATAATCGTTTTAAGATGGAATTTGTTTGTCTCTTGTTTGTATGCAAATTAGAGCCCACTTTCAGAGTTTTCATTGATATATAAAGATATAACAGTACCCTAAAGCTCGATATTAGATAGATAGTTGTTTTATTTGTAATGTAGCTAGTTCTAAACCTTCAGTCATTGGTCAGAGATATTTGGACATATATTGTGATATTGAACGTCTAGTTTGCTCTGAAAACACTATAGTTTTGCCCTAATGTAATTCACTATTTAAATCCAATTAGCTGCTAACTAGATATACTAATTGCCTACATTACACTCTATATAATACTACTACATCTAGTATGGAAGTACATTCAGACTACGAAATTGCACTACTGGTTAATAACATGACACATAAAAGATTACCATTTCGATAACCACGTCGATTTACGGTACAATACTATACTATACTTATACTACTGTTGTAGTATTTGCACAACATCAATGTTTTTTTCACAATATGCATTAGTACACAAATATCTAATGTGTGAAGAATACAATAGTGAGATAATTTACGCTTAAACACACATAACAACGTTTTTCAAATACCCAGTTTCAGCATTTTCAATATTGAAGCGCGCATTGTTTATACAATCTACCAGTTAAGTTGCTTGAAAACACACTAATTACCTTTAGTATTCGTGTGCACTGTTGCATATCTAAAATTCTTAAAGGTAAAGATTTGTTACAATCTTTAGCATAATTACCTTTAGTATTAGTGTGCACTGTTGCATATCTAAAATTCTTCAAAGTATAGATTTGTTGCAATCCTTAGCAGATTTCCTATAATAATAAAAATAATTCAGAGCTGTAAATGTAAACAGAAAAAATGGAGTACATTTACAATACTACGTAGTAGGAAACTAAAATTAGGATTGCAATTCTAAAAGTTCAGTAGATTTTCTCGAGACTAGATTATGATCATAGGCTGGCAATAATTTTTCCAGCTTTAGCACGCTTAGAATTTTGTACGTCATTTATCCAAGTACCATAATGGTACATTTCAACAATAAACAATTGTGCCTACTTGATTTTCCTACAAAATATAAATCCTCACTAATCAGATACGCAGGTACCTTATGTAGCACCCACCAATAGTAAAAAAAGTAAAATGTTTCAGTAGTTTTATATTTAAGTTTAGGCTCGTAGATATTGGTGAGAGCAAATGACGAGTTTTAATACACGCATTTGGTTAACTAACTTTGGTCGTAAGTATTATTTACTTGCATTCGCATTCCCTGATAATGTAATTTTTAACAACGTAACAACGTAATGAAACAATAATAATAATATATTAATACTTACAATTTTCCAGCATTTCACATTATGTGTAAATTCATTTGTAAAGCAATAGTCTCATTTGGGCTGCTAGGAACAGAGAGTTATTATTTATAAGTAGTCTGATTTACGAATGTTAACCAAGATTAGTCGGGTAAAGGGGCCAGATGTCCGGCGATGTTTTCACAACAGTTATTAGTGGTCGTCGTATAGGCAAACACTTTTGCAGTTAGGGGGAAATGTACTGTAATTTGGCATAATTTGACCAGAGTAAAATATTATATCAGAATTGATAGAAAATTATAAAAGTGAAAAATTCAATTATAATATATTTGTAAACACTACTAGCATCATAATCACAGGTTGGCTGACATCAATAATATTCTTCAGGCTGCACATACTAGGCATGTATGTCATAGTCGGAGTTTGCCATAAATATTTGCCAGCTTAGCACCAATAATTAACTAAATTAATAAAAGGACAGACATCACTGATACTCAAGCACTGTCTAATCCTAGCGGATGCATTTTTAGTAAATCTCTCGGTAACCTAAAATACTACTACGATACACAATTTAGAAATGAAATAAATATTCCAATCAGACTGCTTAATAATAATTTCTATTGCTTGTAGCCTACATAAATAACATGAATTATTGTTAACTATCAGACCAATCATTGTGAGTTAGATTTGAAGACTGAGATTGGGAATTTTAGGTGGTCTTCATATCGGCGAACATTTGGCTGAACGTTTTCCGATCTTCTTTATCCTTGACGCGCTGTATCTCCCTCAGTTTGACCAACTGTGTATGCACCCTTGACTTTATGGTTGGATCCAGTTCGCAAACTTTTTCATAATCAATTCTAGCCTCAGTAAACGACCCAGTTTCCATCCAACATTCTGCTCGGCGGTATATAGCCTTGATGTTTCCTGTAGGAACACAATAAATTTTTAGTACACTGTATCCAACACAAAGCGTGAATTAAATGCCTACAAATTGTGACCGTGACTACGCAAAAAACAAACACATAAATAAATAGAATAAATATATAGGATGGCAAAATGCATCCTTCTTAATTCCTTGCGGAAAATATTTTCTTGGCTGTTTTTGAAATAATGTATTTATTACTTACCCCAACAGAGAAAAGTAATGAAAAAGCTTAATTGCTTAGGTCGATATTTCCGTGTGTCCCTTTATTTGTTTAATTGATAACAAGAATTAATACAAATAGTACTTACCTGGATCAATCTTCAAAACTGATTCCAAATGAAGCTTAGCTTCATAAAAGTTTTTCATCTTGATCTGACACAATGCGTAGTTCAGAAGAAATGGAACTTCCTTCTGTTCAATTTCTTTATACTCTCGGGTGCCTGGCTTTTCACTATGTCCCATTTAAGAATAAATAAAACTATTAAGTAAGAGATAAGTCTACTTTGTCTACATTTAAACTGTGAAAAATTAAGCATACCTGGTCAATACGGATTGGGCTCGCTGACAAGCATCACTGTAAACGATTGCAGCCTTCAAGTACTCTTTTTGGGAGAAGAGTTTATTCCCTTCTTGTCTGAGACTATCCAAAGAATTGAGTTTTTCTTCGTTGGTCTGTTGCCAAGCTTCTTCTTTATAAAATCCAGGAGGAAAGACTTCCTTGAGATCTAAAAAACAATCAGTATATTGAATATGGGAGACTAAAATGTTTTGCAACAGTTAATCAAAACATCTGTAAGTAGTAAATTGGTACATGCAAGATTATTTTCATACCAAAGCGATAGAACATTCGGATAGGATTAGCTAGTAATTCATTTAAATCTTCATGATTCAGTCCCGTTTGAATCATGCCACAGCAACGATGGGGTTCCGGTAGAGATCCTGGACGATAAGCTTTACGAATCAGTTGTAATACCTGTGGAAGCTGCCCGTTGTGCTACACAGAATATACATTAAAAATTAAATGTCGCAGAGCTTTGTAGCTAATCCCCGATAATATAGCCTTTCAGGTTCAGGTAAAATTATATTTCGAACTCCAACATTACTATTAATTAATTTAAGCTAAAATATACAAGTATATTATTTACCCGTTTAGAAACTCTGAATTCAGCCTCTTCTCCAACTTTCATGGTTCTCAGTAACATCTCCCAAATTTCCAGCTTAAATTTCTTTCCCAATATCAGTTCCAAGGGATGTCCCAAGTTAGCTGTGCTCTCCACGATCTCACCATTGTCACCCCGGATAACAGTGAAATCAAACTTTAGCTGAAACATAAATTGATTGCAATTAATACATCATTCAAATGGTCATAACTAGATTTGATATCACCAAATATCAAATATACAGATTAGATTACAGATATTACGAGAACAAGGGCAAATGTGCTTTTTTGTATTGTTGGAAGTGAAGACGATAATACAGAAAACTATTTAAAAATATGAAGGGCCAGTAAGCTAACCTTAGTCCCTGGGCTGTAAAGAGGCTTGACGGCATCAGAACTTTTTCGTGAAATGGTTTTCTTGACACCTTTTGGCAAATCTGATTCTTCCAGTCCTCCATAAAACATTTCGTTACTGTGGTGGAAAATCATCATTTCTTCTTCAGGCTCTCTATATTTCGTTAGATCCATTTTCTCACTTTCCGGCTCTGTGAATATTGATAAAGAAATTAAATAATTAGAAAAACATTATAAGTATATATTTCCCTCTAAAAAGGTCAACTAATCGTGTTGACAAGTCTGTACCTATTACAAATATGTCCCCAGATTTAATAAATGATGATATAATACATATAGGTATATTTGGTATATGTAAAATCCTCTTTATTTTTCGAATTATACTTCAAATGTTGTAAAATGATAAATAGTATAACAAGACAGACTAACAGTCACATACTAATCACTAGCTAGTCTAGTCTATATACTTTCACCAACAGCTGGAATTTAAAGCTGAACATTTGGCAGCCAAAAAATAAAAAAAGGCAAGTAAAAGCGGACACTTGCTCCAAAACATAAAAACTCAGTCATTAGTAGGCTCTTAATATTCAACAAACAACAAAATATATATTGCTGATAAAAAGTTGAAAGTTGTCAATCCCAAAACTGCCTGCCAGCCGGTACCGAAATAATTATGTATGCGACTACTAGTCACTAGCAACTAGTTATTAATTATAAAAGACAGGGACATTATATGACATTATTCTTCTGACTGACTGGAAAAAGCCAACTTTCAATGTAATAAAATAAAATGAACAATATATTAGACTAAATTGGTCCTGGCTGTCGCTGGTCGCCGACCACCGCATAGAAAATTGATAATTAGTAATAATTGCCCTGGCAATATCGAATATAAAATACAAAATAAATGGCGACTACCTTTAGTACTTGATAACTTGGTTTTATGACTGCTGTCGGAGTTTGACATTGATTGTTTATCGGCGAAAAGCTGATTTTTAATGCTGTTAACACTATAAATTTTGAATTTTTGACTGCTGACAGTTGTCAACAATAATTAGCGATGGAAATGATCACTGAAACTTAGTCGTCCGCGGCCAGAGTGCAACGCAAACAGCGATACACGATTAAATCTGTAATGAGAAATGCTGTGACAATCAGGGAGACAGCGAAAAACAGCAACATTTCAGCAACGTAGAGTAAATTGAATGCGAATGCGAAATGTATTCCTATTCCTAGCTTAGGGTATTCGATTTGCCTTCCTCGTATGCATATGCACTACAAACACACTCAGCCTAGCTATAGTATAGATAGTATAGTTGAACAGGGCAGGGAAAGGTAGGTATGATGTGCAGGCGGAGGTATGGCACATGCACGACGAAAAGCCAGAGTCACTCACTCAGGCGAGTCTGTGATTGCGATTGCCTGATTGCATAAATGCAAACTACGATGCGATGCAACAACGCAACAACAACGCAACGAGTGAGTGAAAAGGTGAAAACAATTCGGAGATTCGGATGGATGTAGTATAGCAGGCTTTTCCTGCTGCTGAGCTGTCATGTCATGTAGGATGTAGTAGTATAATTAGGTAGTACATGAACGGGTTGCCGAAGAAAAAATCAAGGGCTCTTACTCTTATTACGTACCTCACACTTTTGGATTTTTAATGACAATTCCCCCTAAGTCATCCAAAATGCAAACGACATTTTATCATATGTACTTATATATTATATTATTATATAGCTAATTTATTAGCATGTGAAATTAATAAAAGCTACTGAACTACCAGTTAAATGATTCTGAGGCATGCAATATTAATGGGTAATATTATGTTGTCTAAAGTCTTAATTATAAACAAAAGTGATAATAATATGAAATGAGTTATTGAAAAAATTATTCACTTTAAGCCTCCGTGGGCCATTTAATGATGCGAGTGAAGTTATTTGAGAAACAAATAAACTGGTATAGTAACCACTATAAATGACCAGCGAAGGCATTTTTAGTAGAATCTCACATCGCCCCACATAAT